>JAIFZK010000002.1:11135000-11142500 GCA_027481765.1 Tenualosa thibaudeaui
TCACCATCACCATCAACATCATCATTGTTGTCATGGCCACCATCTCTTCTCCATACATCGCTTCATCACACCACCGCCCCCGTTGTTTCTGACTCGCCACGGCACATCAGCACCGACTGCGCCACCACGTCTTTTCTCATGTGCACCCCTGCCACAGATTCTTTATCGTACCAGCAGCTCCGATCCGATTCCCGTGGGCCTTGGACCGGCACGTGGTGGGAGGCGGGAAGCAGGTATTGGGTCCGGACATTTCTGGCACCTAGGTACGGCGGAGGAGTGTCGGCGCGGCTGGATTTTAATCAGAAGGGGCCTTTGTGTGCCAAGCATTCTGGAAAGCTCTGCAGGTGTTTTTGTTCCACCACTGTGGCCGTATTCCAGCCCTGGCATTGTCCATGAGTACCATGGGGCGGTGGGTGTTTGGGGATGGTAGAGCAATGAGGTCCCTCGCCATCACTATACGTGATGTGCCAGTGCCATTGGTGTGTGTGTGTGTGTGTGTGTGTGTGTGTCTGTGTGCGTTGGTTGGAGTTTTTGTCTGTGTCTCTGTATCTGAGTGTACAGTATATGTGTGTGGTTGTTGTAGTGTGTGTGTGTAGCGTGTGTCTGTGTGCGTGCATGTGTGCATGGAAAACAGTATGAAAGCAGTATACTTAAGCAGTGTCTCTGTGTGTGTGTGTTTGTGTGTGTGACAGAGAATGTGTGAGAGAGAGAAAGAGAGAGACAGAGAGTGTAACTTTTATGTATAGATCATGTTCTGTATGGATGTAGTTTTGTAGCATTTATGAGCAATGCGTTGTTATGACTGTGTACCTTCTGTTCACAAGTCTGGAAGTTGTATGTGTGTATGTGTGTGTGTGTGTGTGTCGGGGTGGGGGTGGGGGGGGGGTTGTGGCAGCACTGCCTGTTAGTGTGTGTTATTGTAAAATGTCTAAGAGAGACACAGAGGGCTGTGTGTACAGTGTGTGTATGTGTGAGTGTGTATGTGTGTGTGGTGTTAGCGCATGCATGTCTTCTATATTCTTCTTAGTCTTTGCCCCTCCCCCTCTCTTTTTTTCTCTCTCTTCCTCTGTATACCTCCATCTCTCCCTCACTCTCTCCCTCTCTCTCTGTCCCTCCTTCTGTCTCTCTCTACCTCAGTTCTTACTTGTCATTGTCCTCTCTCTCTCTCTCTCTCCCCCTTTGCCTCCCCCCTCTCTCTCACACTGCAGTGTTGCCATAGCAACGGAGAAATGTGGGAATACCTCTGTCCTTCAGAGAGAGGGAGAGAGAAGGAGAGAGGAGAGACAGAGAGAGAGAGAAAGAGTGAAAGAGGGAGAGAGGCTAAGGATGCGTTCATGTTGATGGTACTAAACAGATTGTGTGAAACGATTTTGACCTGACACCATGTACAGTAGCACACAGCATCATCAAGAGTCTTAGGAAATGAGATATGAGTGTCTGTGTGTGTGTGTGTGTGTGTGTGTGTGTGTGTGTGCACATGTGCATGTGTTGCTAGATTCACACAGCTGCTCAGTCCATGAGCTCTAAAGGTCTCGCACAGTAGCCATGGCAACGGCAAACCCAAAATAGCCCACCCCCTTTCTCTCACTCTCTTTCTCTCCCTCTCTCTTCCCCCCTCCTTCTCTCTCTCTCCCTCTCTCTCTTAGACTGTCTCTCCCACTGCAGTGTGATATGAGTTCATTTCTGATTCCTGCTAGTCTTACGCGCTCTTCTTTTCTTTCTCTTCCCCTATCCCTCTGCCCTTTGCTCTCTGTCTCTTTCTCTCTCCTCCCTTTCTTTTTTTCTTTCCCCTAATTCAGTTTGAATTTTCAGCCTCTTCAGTTACCATGGGAACCTCTGGAAACCATGGTGATTATTTTATCAGCGTAGACATTACATCACAAAAAATATTTTTATCCTCATAGTTGATACTAGTAAGCACTTGTATGGTGCAAAGTGCATATGTGTGACTATAAGGGGTGCAGGTCTATTTGTTTGTAGTGCATGTGTGTGTGTGTGTGTTGTAGAATCTGTGGGGGAGGTGGGGTTAGTCACAGGGATGCAATGATAATATGTCTTCTGTGTGTCTGCATGTCTCCTGTGTATGTGTGTGTGTGAGATAGAGAGGGAGAGTGAGTGAGTGAGTGAGTAAGAGGGAGAGAGAGCGGCATTTGTGAATCCTAATGTGTTCTTTAGGCTCTGCGGTGATTGCAGTGTGTGTGTGTGTGTTTGTGTGTGTGTGTGTGTGTGTGTGTGCGTGCGTGTTTGTGTCCACGCTTGTAGATGTGTTTGTGAGTGTTCTTCTGGAGCATATGTGAATTTAATCGACTGTCTTGACTCAACTATTACCTGGAAGTCTGCATGTGAGAGTGAGCATGTGAGTGAGTGAGTGAGTATGTGTGTGTGTGTGTGTGTGTGTGTAAGCGACTCTGTAAGTGAACAACTGTGTGAAAATCTCAATCTTTTAGCGTTATTCTAACAGGCTGCACCTAATTTGATGTGTGTTAATTAAGCGTGGGCAAATGAGATCAAAGATTCAATTGAAAAGGGTTTTAATTAAACTCTCCCATATGCCACCGAGGGACGCGGCTCTATCACTCTCTGGCCTCCTCCACCTCCCGAAAAAAAAAACCGCTGGGAGAACGAGCCACCGAGCACCGAGGAACAAGCACTAAGCATTGATGACGACGAAGCACATCGTTACCCCCCTCTTCTGGTAACAATGAGTAACTGCAACATTCGGTCGGGGCAGCTGTTCTTTCGCAAACGCCCTGCCTTTTAGCAGATGGCTACATTTCGGGCAACACTGATTACTAATGTTGAAACACATGGTCTGAACGCATCTTACACAGTTTATGGTTATTTCCATTTGCAGAGTCCACTATTAGGCTATCGCTAGTTGCCCTTTATTCTGCTATGCAGGCCAGTAAAGTTCTTTGAATACAGATTAGAACAGCAGATTGGGTAGATTTTATGGGAGTTCATTTGTCAAGCACTTGTTATCTAATCCCGCATTTAACAGATGGTTTCATCAAAACTAATTCAGTGTGCGTGCTGGCAGTGTGTACAACTGTATGCGTGGGCTCCAGGGTACTGAGCCACGTCAGGATTGTCTTGTGCAAATGTGTCTGAGTAATGGAAGAGTTATGAATGTAATATGTATACAAGATAGCTTGATTTAGAAAGGGGTTGTCAGTCCAAGCACATGTACAGAATGTGAGTGTAAGTCGCTTTGGATAAAAAGCGTCTGCTAAATGCATAAGAAGAATGTGACCTGGGAGAAACCCTCTCTTGCTCTCTCTCTCTCTCTCTCTCTCTCTCTCCCTCTCAGGGAATGAAGATATTATACTTGATGATATAGTCATTGCTAATAACCAGAATATCACACTAACACTAACTTTTTCTGAGCAGCCCACCATCTAGACCATAACAGGTCTAACTGAAGCAAGTAGTCCAACCCGTGTGGTCCAAAATGGCTGAAATATGTGCGAATGGATCACAGCATATTCTTACCGACAAGATGACAAATAATTGTGAAGCTCTGGACTTGTGAATCTCCACATTTATTTGGGAGCAGTTTGCGTGATTGTGAAATGTCTTGTCATTTACGTTATAGTTAATTTAAAATGAAAATTCTGACAATACACAGAAAAAACTAAATAGATTTGATACTTTTCATACTCCTAAAATGTTTCCAAAGTCCATCTCATTAGCATGGTACCATCTTTGAGCCTGAGGAAGAGTGAAGGAGGTCATTTGATTTGTGATTGATTGATTGATTCCTTGTCTGTTTGTATAGAGGTCAGTTGGTCAGTGACTGATGGATAGATATTGGGTTTGTTAACTCAATTTTCTGAGCTCTTTGGCCTCATTCATTTTCAGTTTCCCTATAGAATGTCATTGTTCATGTGTAATATATAAAACACACACCAGGACACACCAGAGCCATTGTATTACTATTATTTTATTATTATGTACGTTTATTCTGAATGTTCAAGTTTTTTTTTTTTTTGTCCAGACATAGTAAGAAGTGATACTCGTGTTTGTCTGTGCTGCCTCTAAAGCCCAGCTAAAGCTCATTGTGTTTGTCTGTCAGCGCTGCTGCTGGCCTTCTACTTCTTCTCCTCCGTGGGTTGTGCTGAGGGGATGAAAAAATATAAGCAAGTAAACAAAACAACAGAAACAGAAAACATAACTGTTCATGTAAACATAAACATGCTGCATATGGTTGACAGCTTACACATTATTCTTTGTTTGCTCCTCCACGTCTGTTTGTGTCTGTATGTGTGTGTGTCTCTGGGTGTGTGTCTGTATGTGTGTGTGTCTATGGGTGTGTGTGTGTATGTATGTGTGTGTGTGTCTATGGGTGTGTGTCTGTATGTGTGTGTGTCTATGGGTGTCTGTATGTCTGTGTGTGTGTCTATGTCTGTGTGTGTGTCTGTGTATGTGTCTATGGGTGTGTGCATGTCTGTTTTTGTCTGTATGTGTGTGTGTCTATGGGTGTGTGTATGTCTATGTGTGTGTCTGTGTGTGTGTATGGGTGTGTATGGGTTTGTATCTGTCTGCATGTGTGTCTATGGGTGTGTGTCTGTCTGTCTGTGTGTCTATGCTTGTGTGTCTGTCTGTCTGCATGTGTGTCTATGGGTGTATGTCTGTCTGTCTGCATGTGTGTCTATGGGTGTGTGTGTGTGTGTGTGTGTGTCTGTCTGTCTGTCTGTGTGTCTATGGGTGTATGTCTGTCTGTCTGCATGTGTGTCTATGGGTGTGTGTGTGTGTGTGTGTGTGTGTGTCTGTCTGTCTGTCTGTGTGTCTATGGGTGTGTGTCTGTCTGCCTGTGTGTCTATGGGTGTGTGTCTGTCTGTCTGCATGTGTGTCTATGGGTCTGTGTCTGTCTGCCTGTGTGTCTATGGGTGTGTGTCTGTCTGTCTGCATGTGTGTCTATGGGTCTGTGTCTGTCTGTCTGCATGTGTGTCTATAGTTGTGTGTCTATGGGCATGTGTGTCTGTTTGTCTGCTCATGTGTCTATGGGCATGTGTCTCTGTGTGTTTTCTCTCCATCTCTCTCTCTTGAACTCTCTTCTCAGTTTCTTTGTTCAAGCATTAACTTCTCTGACAATAAGATTTTGTCTCTGTCTCTCTCCCTCTCTCTCCTTCTCTCTCTCTCTCTGGATGTGTGGCTCAGTCCATTCTTAAACAGACACAGGGATGCCGGCATCCTTCCAAACTTTCCCTGAAAGAGGCTTAGGCAGGGTGACTTTCATGCTGCCATTATACACACAAACACCTATCCAGTTATACACTAACCCAATTACACACACATGCACACACACACACATTTTGTCCAGGTACACACAAACTCTTGGCTCCTGGGGTTTGGGTAAAGGAGCAAAGGGATATGTCTCTCCCTAAGGGGCTATCTGTCATACACATAGATACACACACACACACACACACACACACACATGCAGTGTTCATCTGGGAAAGAGCCATGTCCTCTCAGCCAAGGGTAAGAGTGTGTGTGTCCATGCATGGATACAGTGCTCCGTGCCGTGCTAAGGGATGTGTTTTCCCCATCTCCCCCCACTGCACTGATTATGAACACAGAGAGAGACATCTGCCACGCCATGTCCAGCTCCTCTGTATCTGTGCTTCTTTCTATATAGGCCTCTCTTTATGTGGCTATATATATACTGGATTTCTATATGGCTATATATATATATATATATACTGAATTTAATGGATTGTTTTAAGAGAGGTTGTTGTTAAAAGAGGCTTTAGTGTTTTTCTTTGTTTTTCTCTAGTCCTGATTTCTTTTGGGATGTCTATCACATCACCCTTTTTCTTTTTGTTTCCCCCTCTATCAGTCCCCCTGGAATATCATCCAGTAAGAAAGACAAACTAAAAACAACAACAATCTACACCATAGCCTATGTAATGTAACTGTTATGTAGGTGCACTGCCATAGCACACCAGCAGAGGGAGCTGTCAGACCAGCCAGGGGGCTTAGTCCAAAAACCAGCCCCCTGGGATGTGCCAGTGGGTACGTACGTCTGATCTCCAGTTTGCACTCCACCTCGGCCTGTCCCAGGTCATTGGTGGCCCGGCAGGTATACTTGCCCCCATCAAACATGCCAGGCTTGCGGATGTTCAGTGTCAGAACACCCTGGTTGTTCATCATCAGGTACTTAGGGTCCCCGCCTAGGATCATGTTGTTCTTCATCCAGATGATCTTTGGCTGGGTAGAGAGAGAACGAGTGAGTGAGAGTGAGAGAGAGAGAGAGAGAGAGAGGACATGAAGTGGGACGTTTTAAATGATGGAATGCACATCTGAGTGAGGCAGAAAGGATTAACAAACACTGAATATACAGTGCATATGTTTCCATGAAATTCCATCCATATTTTGAAAGAGGTTTGAAGAAGGACACATGGGTGTATGTGAGAAGGAAGGAAGAAAAGAGGAGGGAAAAGAGAAAGAAGAGATTTCTGAGAGCAAGGCATGGATATAGGTGGAGGGAGAGAAAGACAGGGATTTGAAGAAAAGAGAGGAAATGTACTGGGTATGTAGGTGGGGGGGGGGGGGGATGATTAAAGAGGAATGTGTAGGGAAGTGGAAAGACAGACAGACACCAAAGGGATTAAAGAAATGATATACTGTATGTGTGTGTATGGAGAAATGGAGAGAGGAGGAGAGAAACAGAGTGATTCAGAGAAACACAGAGGGGGGAGAAGTTAGAGATGAACTCATCTCTCCGCACTGATTGGGTGGTGTTGGGGGGGGGGGGTGTTTGGAGGATGATCGCTTCAAATAGACATTATAAAAACGGAGAGTCCAATTTCATGCGATCTCCTTCCTCAATTTCCATATTAAACGCCTGCTATATGATATTACTGGGCCACCCGATACATCTGCGGGATAATCCGCTTGTCTTATGTTTCATGGGCTTTGGTATCGGGGCCAGAATTAAAGGCTACTTATGCAACGTCAGTCATGGAGCAGTGAAATTAGATCAGTGCCTCATCACTCAAGTCTCCATCCAGCTTTCGATATATTTCTTCTCCTTCAGCACCTCACTTGCCACTGCCATCCATCCTCACACTCATCCATCCATCCATCAATCCATCCATTCATCCACACACTCTTTCATGCATCTTTTCATCCATCCATCTTTTGAGTACACCTAAAGGCCTTGAAAAAAAGGGCTTGATGCCTGTAAATGCTCCTTTTAGAGGGCAATAAATGTTGCGGTCATGGCAGTGAAACAGCGTAGCACATAAAACCCTCCCTTACGACCCCTTCCAAGATGATCTATGTTTACGCTGGCCTGACCAACCATCCGGCCTGGCACAATTGTAGGGTACCGTCTGGGCATCGGCACCCTTGACGTGCCCTTCGTTTCCCTCGTAAATCACAAAGGAGCTGTTGAGAGGTGGGGTGTACGAGGGATGCGAGTGGTCGTCAGTCACTGCAATCGCTGGGAAACCCCCAAACAATGCGCCAGAGCATAACTGACTTGACTTGACT
>JAIFZK010000002.1:11145000-11180000 GCA_027481765.1 Tenualosa thibaudeaui
GGGAGGGATAGAGACAGACAGACAGAGAGAGAGAGAGAGAGAGAGAGAGGGCAACGGAAAGTATGGAGCGAGAGAGTGAAAGAACCATGAAAAGAGGGAATGATACAAAGGACAACAAAAAAGAGAGAAAGAGAATGAAAGAAACATGAGAACAATGGGAAGATCTCAAGACAAGCAGAAATAGACAAGTTTACAGAAATAACACTGCATCTACTTATGTAACTGACCATTAGAGTCACTGTAGGCACACACACACAGACACGCACACACACAGACACACACACACACACACACACACACACACACAAACACGCACTCGAACACACACAAACACACATGCGCACTTGTTTTGAGGATCTTGGCGGTGTCCTTGCTGACTCCGGGGTCTTCGCTCAGGCCACACATGTTGATGCTGAAGACGCGGAACATGTACTCATTTCCCATCACCAGGTCTGACGCCGTGCAGTTGGTGCGTCTATTGTGCTCGTACACCGTGAACCATTCCTGCCAAACACACACACAAAAGCATACAGGCAGAAAATGTATTAGCAATTGTTAATAAGGAGCAGACAGTATCCTAGAGTACCTAGATTATTACACCTGATGAAAAAGACGAATAGAGAGTTTTTTTACTTGTTTTGTGCCATTTGGACAGTTCAGTCCCACACTTGCCTGGACGTTATCTCGTATTTTACTATATATATGGACAAGCATGGAAATTTGTATTCACTTTTATTTTAATCACTTTTATTTCTTATATGCTAGCCTTAGAAAATTGTCATGTTATGTTATCCTTAGATCTTTCAAACGATGACACTGTAGATCTGAATAATGACAAGAACAATTAAAATGACAATTTCAAACAATTATAAACAATTACAGCTGTAGTATTTTGCTTTATTGAATCATATTGCTATTTACCTCCATCTCACAATATTTACCATTGCATCAGCATCCACTCCTTTTAGGTAGGTATAATCAGCTAACTTTTTAAACACCTATTTAGCATTTGACGGTAAAAGAAGCTCCAAGATAATGAGTTCAATTCCCAGACAGTCCTAATATAGGCTAATAATGAACAGATTTGTTAGGTTAATAACAAAGGGAAGTAAAAAGTCTGGCTTTCCCCTTCCTTTATCCCCTCCTATGGAGTGAATGTGTCTGGGCCTCTACACCATGGGTTCTCAAACTTTATTGGGTCAGGGTGGGAAACTTTCCAAAGAGCCCTCATAATTGCAACACAAATGCAACCATTTTGGCTTATATCCATTTGTTATCTTAGATGCAGATGCTACTTTGTAGCAAACTATTTCACGACCCCCCAGGTAGCTTGCTGCGGACCCTTGGCGGGTCCTCAAACCCAACTTTGACAACCAATGCACTACACTGAATATTGAATGAATGAATGTCTGGGCCATACCATGGTTTTCTTGTCGGCCTTCTGGATCATGTAGCCAGTGATTTCACAATTGCCATCGTCTTTTGGGGGCTTCCATTCCAGCGCTGCGTTGAAGCCCCACACGTCTGTCACCTTCACCTCAGTGGGAGGGCCAGGCTTCTCTACGCTCACAAACACACACACTCTTCATTCAGTTCATGAGTCTCTGATGTTCAGTTACAGTAGTAGTAGGATTTCATTTTCAGCTGTGCTAATATGTACTCTAACCTATGTGATGGGGCATGGTAAGGCAGCAAGCTGTAATATTTCATCAGAGAAACAGTTGACTTGGGTTTGATTGGTGTGCATGTGTGTGTGTGTGTGTGTGTGTGTGTCTGTGTGCGTGCATACACCCTCATTAATTAATTTATTATTATGTAAGAATTTTCATGTAATATGTACCAGCTGCCAGTGTTTGTGCAAAATGCTTTAAATTTTCCTCTGAGAATGAAATATGATACAGATTACTGTGTCTAGCCCCAGGCCTGCTGTTCGCTGTGCCAATGTTTTTTGATGTGTGGGTCTAAAGGACTTGCAGTGATGTAAAGTGGATACAGGGGGTGCTATTTACAAGCATGAAATATTCAGTCACTAACATACTACACAGGCATACATGCATACCTAAATTACATGCATGTATGAATAACATACATTATTAATATCTGTGGCTAGAAGACTGAGTGATGTAGACTTGTAAATATTGATGGTGAAGGTCTTTTATATATGATTTTCATATGATAAATCATTCAGATGTCTATGGTGACTGACTCGATGGACCTCTAACCCACAATGCAGATGTACACATGTCTATGGTGACTGAGCATAAAAAAGCAGCTCTTACCCACAATGCGGATGTCTATGGCGGCTGTGTCCTCCATGTTCTCGATCTTGAGCACAAGTGTGTATTTGCCTGAGTGTTCTCTTTCGGCAGATCGGATGAAGAGGATGCTATCCACAAATGAATTGCGCACGCCAATCGTCTTTGTGTCTATTGGTTCACCATCCTTTAGCCAGGTAGCCACGGGACGAGGCTTACCCTATGCAAATGAAGTATACACACACATTTATAGAAATAAAAACACACACATGGACACACATACACACACACACACATTCAGACATGCATGGATACTGGTCTGAATCCACTGATCCATTAAGTGGATCCACTTCAGATCCACCACCAGTGTCTGCCCTTGTTTATTTGACACCTATTATGCTCTGAGCCCTCATAAGAGTATAAGGCCTATACACCTACCTGGAAGGGGACAACCAGATTGATTTTGTCTCCGACCTGCCTGATGTACTTCTGTCTGAGATTACGCGGCAGGCGAATCTTAGGATGTTCTGCATGAGGCATCGTGAAAAAAAGAGAAACAAATCAGAAAATCACTAAATTAAAGAAGCACTCAGCAACCCTGGTTTTAATTTTTTCATTGTCTTTGCATTATGCACCCAAAAGCAGTAGGGGGTGCTCCGTACAGAAAGAATACACCTGGGTGATACACAGCAGCCATTTTGCTCTAGAAAATGCACCACACACCAGTTTGACGTGGAGAATGAGGGATTACATAAGCTACACATACACACATAAGCTAACTGACCTTTTGACCCTTTACAGTTCACATAACCTTACCCATGATCTCTCTGATGGTAACTGATTGACCCAGGCGGGCAGGAGGGCTGCGGCCAGCGATGTTGATGGCAACAACCCGGAAGTCCAACTTCTCGCCTGTGGGCAGGTTACGCACCACAAAACTTTGCCGGTCGACTGGCTCTGCGTTGGCTGCATGCCACTCCATTTCTAGAGAGAGACAGAGAGAACACGGAAGGACAGGAGGCAGATAACTGAGACAAAATGTAAAGAGGGAAACAGCCCTGAGCCCTCAAAGACACAACTGATTCAGCCAGTCATGAAGGCGTTTCAGGTCAATTAAGTATTTCAGGATTCAAGATTCAGGGCTTAGGGCAGCCTGCATGCCCTGCCTCCTTTAAACGCCTACATTTTAGAAGAGGCTCACACTTGATACACATCCATTCATATATAGGACAAGTTTGGCATGTTGCGAGGGGGACTGGCGGCAGGATGTGGAGGGGAGGTGGAGTGAGGGGCTGGCGGCCGGAGCGGAAGGTCGCAGGCCATGCACTACACGGCCAGGATTGGGTCCTGAGGCACCCATTGTCATTAACCTATCAACCTGGCATCTTTATCTGTGTATCTTTGTGCTGCACATAGTATTGTTCTTATTGCCTTTGTGTCTGTCATGTTACTTGTTTGTAAATAAAATAAATAAATAAATAAATCATTAAAATTACTATGAAAGCAATGATTTAAAAAAAGAAGATTCAGATATTAGAATTTAGACTGGGCATATTACACGTTTTATTCCTGAAAAGGCCGGACACTGGTCATTGTATCTCTAACGACACACTGAGTGTGTATGTATGTACATATGTAAGTATGTATGTGTATGAACATTTAACCACACCTCCTTCTTTGCAATATTCTATGATGTATCCATCCAGGCCTCCAGCACCGATCTTCTCTGGGGCGAGCCATTTCAGCGAGCATGTGGTGTCACTCACGTCGTTCACCGTCAGCTTCGTAGGTTCACTAGTGGGTGCTTTAGGGGACAGAAGTTTACAATATCTATAGTCTCTATACATAACATATAGATCATTATATAGCTGATGCCCTGCTGTGCTTGATGCTTGATGCATATGTCCATGTGTACAGTAAGCTCACTGACCAGTGAGCAGTGTTGTGGGTGACTGTACCACCAACTCACCAATTGGCATGAATGGTTTGGAGTTGAGGCTAGGCTGGGATATGCCAATGCCGTTCACGGCAAAGACCCTCATCTCGTAGAGCACGCCCTCAATCATACGCTTAGCCTCGTATGTGGTCGAATCATAGACGTCGAAGTTGAGCTTCGTCCAGCGAGACGAGCCTTTCTTCTTCCTCTCCATAAGGTAACCTGAGAACAAATTAAACTTTAGTATGCTTCACATGACAGGCATCTGTTTGTGTTCATGTGTATCAATTGGTTGTGCATAACAAGTGTAGACACAAGAGTTCAAACTGACATAAAAAATGAATGTTTTAGCAAATAACAACATGAAAGGGGTGGCAAAAGTGTAAAATGTGACAGAAAGATACTGTATATACAGCTCATACTGAAATTGCTCTAAGCAAAATCAACATTCTTCCCCCGTTAACTTCTATCAGAGTCCCTATAAGACACTCTATAATTCTATCATGCAGAGCCACAGAAGTTTCTGCACTTTTATGTGACATGAAAATGGTTGGCCAGCAGGCAAGCCTCACAATCACAATCACAATTGATGATGTCGGGTCGGGGGTGCCGTGTCTCAGTGACCTCAGAGACGCGTGTTTGAGTCCGACCCGAGGTCAATTCCTGGTCCTTTCCCATCTCTCTCCCACTCATTTCCTGTCACTCTTTCCCGTCCTATCAGAAAAGGCAAGAAGCCTCCCAAAATATATATCAAAAACAACTGATGATGTCTGATTGGTTAGTGCCATATTTCAAATCTCTAGTCTACTTATGATCTACTTTGACACGTGATGGTATGCCAACTAGCTGGTAAATAAGCATAGTGTTCAATGGCTTCAATGCATACTTTATATACAGTATAACCTCCAGTACACAGTCAGGCATCTAAAATTTAATTTCTCTGCATCCCATCTTGACATGTTCTGAACACCATGTCTTTAAGTGATTACAAGTGGCAGCTATTTAGATTGCAATCACATAGCCAGCATGCTGCATACAGTAACTGTGTGTGTGTGTGTGTGTCTGTTGTGTGCGTGTGCTTAATTGCCCAATTCTCATAGCAGGACCTGATTTGCATAATAGCTTTTATCCCTTGGGTCATCATGGGTAATGTGTTGATGGTGGCAGGGGGTGGAGTGGTGGTGTCAGTGCAACAGTGATTGGTTGTAATGAGTTGGTGGTGGCATGGGAAAAGTGGAGGGGGGGGTGGGGGTGGAGGAGGAGTGCATTGGCGGTACCTTTGATTGGCACGCCGCCATCGAATTTGGGGGCTTCCCAGGTGATGGTGGCACAGTCCTCACCCACGCCAGTACACTTCACGTGCTCAGGGGGATCAGGGACATCTGTACATTTCAAAGAAACACACACAGACACACACACACACGCACAGAAAACAAACACACAATCACACATGCAGAAAACAAACATGCACATGTATCTCGAACAAGTGGAGGGAACATGTGCATGCGCGCGCACACACACACAAATACACAGACACACACACACATATACATGAAATATGGTGATTTACACAACCAAGATACATGTGAGTTATATGGTGCCATCAGGGCTTTACTTAGCACCCATCCACTGGCCAAATGCGAGGTGAAATTCAGCCGTGGCGGGTAACACCTTCAATCTCACAAGCCACTCTGGCAGGTGGTATACTAGTATACTATACTGCTCAATACATCTTTAATCTAATGTTATGTAATCTAATTTTTTTTTCAAATGAACAACTACCAACAAATCTAGCAACATTTTGGACATACATTTCTATGCAAGAGAGTCCATTTTGGCTAATTAATGAGAGGGAAAACACCTGTAGACTATATCTGGGTGCACTTGGTTCAAAGAATGAATGACAGATCTGATCTATTCAAAATTGCAAAGGCACCATAAAAACAATTAGCCTACTGATGATGGAGCTATTTCACTACTCCCTGATGATAGATACCTCAAAAACATGATAGATTACAGACAAACTGCTGCCTTTGAATGTTTAATGAATTGGTTTTAGTGAATTAGGAGCCATTAGGAGTTTCTCCTAAAAATAAATTTGCCTATCAGGAGCTGCTTATAGCCTCTTTTTTTGTGAATATGGGCCCTGGCCCATTGTTATAGACCAGACACTCAATCCCAAATATAAGCATGTTGAATTAGGTAATTTGGCCAAATAAATTCCTGTGCCATTACAGTACTTGGAATGTCAATTCCAATTAATCGTCTCTTATGGCTTCATAAAAAAGGAGCTGTATTCACAACCTTAACATCTAAACTTCAATACATTTTATGCTACCATTACAATTAAAGGGGTTTTAAATCTATCTCTTGTAAAACATGTAATGTAAAACAAAAGCATCACTGTGAAAACATGAAGCCTAACTTCACAAAAAAATTGTAGCTAGTGAAAATGCTGGGTGGCACGTAACTAGGGAAAGCCACTGGCCACTGTGTGAACTTGTTTATTGTGACACCTGATCAAGACATCTGAGGCTAAGAAAAAAAAAGATCTTGGAATGCATATGATTTTATGTGTGTGTGTGTTTGTGTGTTTATGGAGGTGTGTAACTTGCTTAAAGTATATTGTAGTAAGTGTGTAACCGTGATATTGGTTTGTGAAAAGCATGCTTGCATAAAAGTCACTTTACATAGCCTGTTTAGTGTGTGTGTGAGTGTGTGTTTGTGTGTGTTTATGGAGGTGTGTAACTTGCTTAAAGTATATTGTAGTAAGTGTGTAACCATGGTTGGTGAAAAGCATGCTAGCATGAAAGTCACTTTATATAAGCCTGTTTAGTGTGTGTGTGTGATCTGCAAGAGACTTAGTGTGTGTGTGTGTGTGTTTGTGCTGACCAACAATCTTGATGTGGATATTGGCCTTGTCCTCTCCAGCTGGGTTGGTGACAATGATGCTGTAGTTGCCCTCATCCTCTCTCTCTGCCCCCTCAATCACAAAGCTGCTCAGGCCAGTACGGGTCTCCACACGCACACGGCCAACATCTGTGTTAATAATCTGATCCATGCACACACACACACACACACACACACACACACAGACAACCACACACACAGACACACACACAAATGCACATGAACAGTACAGAGTGGTTATCCAGTGTTGTAGAACCTGAACCTCTTTTGTGTGTGTGTGTGTGTATGGGTGTGAGAGAGAGTGTGTGTGTGTCACCTTGTCTCCTTCCTCTCCAGTACATCTCTGCTTCCACACAACAGTGGGAGGTGGGTCTCCTGAGACCTCCACGTCCAGGCGGAGCTTGTTGCCGGCGACAACAATGATTGTGTTCTGAGAAACCATTTGGCCAGTGACATCCAGGTGAATCTTAGGGGGTTCTTGAACCAGCACAAGTGTGTCAGAGAGACCGAGAGAAAGAGAGAGAGAGAGAGAGAGAGAGAGAGAGAGAGACAAAGGAGAAGAAAGGGAGATAAAATTCAAAACAGGGAAACGGTAGAATGCATGCCATTATATTAAAAAAAGAAAAAAGTAATGCTGAAACAACTCAATGGATTCAAGTTAGATAGCATAACTTACTCACCTTGCCTTGGGACATAGTCAACCTTGATCTCTGTAAGAGAGGACAGGAAGTCAGTTTAAACCTCAAGTAATTCATTACGCCGTAATCCACTGATGATAGCATACACAATGCATATCATAACTGAAGAACAGTGGACGGATGATATAGTATGACCATTACGACATAAGCCCCTACAGAGTAAATTCAAATTTGCTAGCAGGTTATGGGTTCACCCAAGCTACCATAAAATCTCTACCATCTTTATCACTCTCTCTCCCTTACCCAGGAAGTTGAGCTTGGCTGACAGTGAGAGGGCGTAGCCATCTGGAATAAAGGTATAATCTCCAGCATCCTCTGGCTTCACATTATCAATGGTGAGTCGGTGGAACCTAATATGCACAACAAACACAAACACACACACACACACACACACACACACACACGTATAGAAACATCTACTAATGGCATGTGTTTGGAGATGCATTTGCATCAAGAAAGTAGCAGTGCATTTGTGTGTGTGTGTACGTGTGTGTGTGTGTAAGATGCATGATACCTGCTGATAGGAAACATTTTGACACCGTAATACCAATATAATTACAATTGTGCTTAGATATGTATTTACATCAAGGAGGTAGGAGAGTGCGTGTTATTCCTTATGTTATGTATGTGTGTGTATGTGTCACATGGCATATGTTACCTGCCAATATGAGTCATCTTGATGCGGTCACTGGGCAGCACCTCCACACCATCCTTGAACCACTTGCCCGTCACCTTGTCGTCAGACACCTCACACTTGAACATGGCCTGCTCGGCCGACTTCACCGTCAAGTCAGCCATGTCCTGCAACACCTCCAGTTCCTTCTCTGTGTACGGGACACACAACAGAGCCAGTTATGGAGGAGCTACTCAATGTGACCTCGTGAAATGAAGCAATGAGTTCAAATGGATCAAGTATGCCTATATCCAAAAACAAAACTCAGGTGTAAGACAAAGAGAGATCAGGACAAAAAGAACATGTCTGTATACAGTATGATTCCAAAACGTAAGAAAACAAGAGAAACAAAACTGAATAAAAAAGTAAACAGAAAATAGTATTTTTTGTATTTAGTAGTAATAAGGAATAGGATTACAAGGAGTAGACAGAAAACATCAGAGAAAAAAAATTGTAGTCCAAGACAAGGGTTAACTGATATATGGGAGTCTTGCCCTCAATCCCATTTACTTATTTAACAGCTGAATAAGATGGTACCTTCCACTTCCAGTTCTCCCTTTGTGTGGCCTCCATTGGTGAAGCAATGGTACATTCCAATGTCATCAAGGGTGGCTTCCTGGATGATGAGCCAGTGGCGTTTGCCATCCTTCTTAAAACGATACTTGCTGCCTTCACTCCTCACCAACTCCAGGTTTTCAAAATACCTGATAGGAGAGATCCAGATCAAAACCCGCAGTCTCAACCAGAGGTACCAGCAGACTAGGAAAGACTTTTAGTCAGCTTCAAGACTGAAAGCAAACATAAACTCACTCTGATCTCTATTACTGACTCCTCAAACAAAGGTCAATCTAAGTATGGCAGCTGCAGAGAATAGCAAACTATGATTTAACAAACTGAATATGATGGTTTACCATGTAATACTGTACAGGAATATGACTAAAATATTACAATATTGAATAAATTGTAATTGAATAAAAAAAAAATACAGGCTTTAAACGCTTAAAGCCATATCAATATAAGATAGCGTGGTGAATTTTTTTTTCTACCTGATAGATCCAGTTATATAAGGATGTGTAGTGCAGCATTACTGTAGATAAATGTAAATTACTAAGAGCATAATCAAATACTGCGTTTAATGCAGACAACAATATAGTATTCCACAAAGTATGAGGAAATGATAAGAGTGGAGTGATTGTGAGTAAATACGGACCACATGACATGAGCGCCCTCTTCAGATACCTCCACCTCAAACTCCACCCTCTCACCGACTGTCACGTGGTAGTCATCCATCAGTTTGGTAATGGTGACAGGAGGCTCTGGAGAAGTCACCAAAGAACAATTCACTCCACCTCTTGCTTTAATATTTCCCTCCTTCTCTCTCTTTCTGAATTAAATTGAATGCAAAGTGCTTTGCTCACCGGACAAATCATACAATGGCCATACAAGTATATTTAAAGGTACGCCAGGCAAGTGTGCAATTTGTCACCTACAGAGCTCCCCCTACAGTCTGCATTATTTCTGCATAAATTCTCACCAATACATGTGGATTTGTTTGCAAACCAAAGTATAGGACCCAATGATGATCATTATCGTAGAGTTGACACAGTAATAAACATCATTTTGATTTCATTCAGTTTCGGTTTAGTTTAACAGTGGCTCGCTGTCGAGTATCTGCTTGTGCTGTAACTGCTCTATAGGAATCACTAGAGGGGGCTGAGAGAGCCTCCATCTACCTACCTACCTCCATCTATTCATCTATCGAAGTGAATATGATGCTGATAAATTAACCTTAAAACAGCTTCAAATGTTGCCTGATGTCCCTTTAAAAAAGGGGTTTCCAACCTTTTTTCCTCTGAGAGCTACTTTGACAAAATCAATGTGTCCAAGAGATACTCTACTACTATTCTCCATCTGTGCTATTGATGGTCCTGGAAATAAATGTTACATCCTTTACCATCTTACACACTTACAGTGCAGTGCTATTATAGTAACTAAATTCTAAAAACTAAACCTTGTCAGCAACATACGTACCTTTGACGAAGACCTCTGTGTAGCACTTCTCAGTTCCGACCACACACTCGTAAGCAGCGTCATCAGCCAGCATACATTTGTTGATGGTCAGTGTGCGGAGGTTGCCATTGGCCTCCATGATGTACCTAACGAAAGGATAAAAAAATACTTTTGACCAAGTTTTACTACAGATCACCTCTTCAAATGTTATTTGTCTCCTTTTGAAGACCTTTGACCAACCTCCCTTAGAAAAATAAATTCAACAATTTTTCTTTTTCTTTCTTTCCTTCTTTCTTTCTTTCTTTCTTTCTTTCTTTCCTTCTTTCTATCATGCTGTCTCATAATATATGCTATGTTACAGTAATCACGATAAATCATGTCTGCTGCTGTGTGTATTTGTGTGTGGAAATGTGCTCATTGGTGTTTGCTTTGTGTGTGCATGTGTGTCTACAGATGTGTTTATCCTCAGTGTTGAAGTTCCAGTAGACGTACTTGGCTGAGGCTTTGATCTCTTGTCCGTTCTTCAGCCATTTGACTTGAACATTGGGGTCAACCACCTCACAGGTCAGAACGATCTTCTTACCCTTCTCCACAGAGTAACAATCGTCCAGCCTCTTAATGAAGGCTGAACATGGACACACACACACACACACACACACACACACACACACACATACACACAGACAGACAAGATAGTAAATTAAGAGGTATTGGGCCAAGTTTATAAATTTTTTTTATATACATTTTTCAGATCAGAGTAGAAATTCTCAAAACTGTGAGGTCAACCTCCTTCATATCATCTAGTTCCTTGTGCACAGGATAAAAGCTATTCTTCATAATACGTCATCAGTTACTAATGTTGGGTTGGTCAAAATGCATTACCGGTATACAGTCATAAAAAAAAGAAAAAAACAACTGCTCCTGTCCAATCTCCAACAATCTCTCATTGACAATGAAGTGCAACCTTGAACTTGTTTAAATTCCAAACTGCATTACTGAGCATTTTCATAAGAAAAAGTTTACAGGATAAACTTATATTTAAAACATGAATAATCATCTTGTTCACTCAGGAACTTGGATTCAATGACTTGACAATTGCACTGACAGTTTCATTTAGCAGGTCATCCACAGTGTTTTGCAATAATTGTTTTGGGAAATGCACTTGCTGTTATGCAAACTTCAATGATAAAAGGCACCAAAGCCACTGTGAAAAACTGTAATGTAAAATAATACTCTTTACTCTGGACCTCTACTTTTTCCACCTCCCAGACACTCTACACACACACACACACACACACACATATGCACACACACACAAAACAAACTCACATGTATTTGCATTTTCTCCTCTCAACTTACCATCGCTGACCTTGGGCACGACCTCCTTCATCTTCTTCAGACGTTTAAGCATGCCCCTGAGGTCTGTGATGCCATATTCAAAGGCAATCTTCTCGTACTCACTGGGTTGGGCCTTCTTCAAAATCTCCCACACATCCAACTCTTCCTTCTCCTCCACTGGCTTCTTCTTCCTGATGGAGTGAGAAAGCGAGAGAGAGCGAAAGAGAAACAGAAACACAAAGAAAGAGAGAGACAGAAGACAAAAGGTGAGAAGGAGAAGGAGTAATCTAATCTCAGACACCTCTGCACCGACATCTTCCTCATACACTGGGAAAAGGGAAAGAGCTGGAAGACGTACTTCTTGACGGCCTTGAGGAGGGAGCTGAAGTCCAGATCACCTTCATCCTCTCCTGCACCCCTACAGGGCAACACACAGAGACACAGAGATCAGACAGACAGAGAGACAGACAGACAGACGCACAGACAGAGAGGTGGAGACACAGACGCACATACACACAGACAGACACACAGGGAGACATACCGACAGACAGAGAGATAGACAGAAAGACGCACAGACAGACAGACACACAGTCAGAGAGACAGACAGACAGAGACAGAAGCACAGTCAGACAGACAGAGAGATAGACAGAAAGACGCACAGACAGAGACAGACAGAGATATAGACAGAAAGATGCACAGACAGAGACACACACACAGTCAGAGAGACAGACAGACAGAGACAGAAGCACAGACAGACAGACAGAGAAACAAACAGACACACACAAATAGATAGATAAAACAACTTACATATGCACATTATTACACAAACACACACACAGGGAGCAGACTCACTCTCTTTTGAAAGCTGACAGGACATCTTCATGATGAGCACCAGTGTCAGCCGCTGTGCACAGTGAAAAAAACGAAGAGCTTGTCATCATGAACTAGCCTATGCATACACTGAACTCTCCTATTAGTGTGCTTGCTAAAGCATACAGCAAGTTTACATATATTATTTTTATTATTCTGGTTCATCCATTGTTTGGATCCACTACTGCTCCTAGGGGCTTTCACGAGACATTGTTTCAACTCTGAAACGTCCGGCTTGACCCGGATTGGCGTGCTTGTTCAAATGTTTGCCCTAGCCCTTGTCGTTTGTGCGCCACACACGTTTTTCACCCAAAATTCTGTGCCATTGAAATGAATGGGTAGAATTTTGGAGTGATGAGGTCGTAATGCAGTCCTCCACTATGGACAGAGTGGGAGAACTAGAAGAAGCCAAAAATCTTGAGACTGCAATTTCCCATGTTGAACCTTTAGTGACAGTGAGTGCATGTGTTCACCTGTGTTCGCATGTGTGTTACTCACCCTCTACAGAGATCTCGAAGGTGCAGCTATCACACTTGTCTTTGGAAGCCACCTCACAGCGGTAGCCACCAGCATCCCCTGCAACCACCTTAATGATCTTCATCTCGTATGTGTAGATCTGTGTGTGTGCACCGTTATTCCCCATTACTCAACACATTCCACAACAGTGAATGACTGTGTTTTGGTGTGTGTCTGTGTGTGTGTGTGTGTGTATGGTAGTGGTGGTGGTGGTGGTGTGGGTGGTGCAGGTTGCAGGTTGTATATACGTATTTTTACATGATCTAATCTCTCTCTTACACGCATGCACACACACACACACACACACACATACAGACACACACACACACACACACACACACACACACACACACACACGCACGCACGCACACACACACACACACACACACAAACACACACCTTGGTGTTCCTGTCAAAGGTCTCCTTGAACTGCAGGTGCTTGCCAGCCTTGCTACCCAGATCCAACCACTTTCCTTTTAGCCATTTTGCACTGGGTTTGAACCTCAGGGCACTTGAGTCCACCTTTGCTACAAATGTTATGTCCATACCTACACACACATACACACACACACACACACACACACACACACACACACACAAATAAATAAATAAATACATACATACTTTAGGTTAGACCACAAATGCACTGTCAAATTATTGTGTGGTATGTTTTTGCTGAAATGCTTTACAGAGGATGTCAATATGTGTTACACTGAAGTGAAGTGAATACCTGCGATGGCCACCACATTTTCTGGTTGCTCCAGAAACATGCCAGTCAATGCTGGAGGTGGCTCTACAATTGGAATGATTGAGAGTTTTAGTATAATGATCCAAAACATGGACACCACACCAATGATGCTTATATGGACGGAAACACACACACACGCACACACACACAGCCATGGCCTTGTAAGCCCTCTGAAAGGTATCTAGTGGTAGGATCAGGGGTGACTACTGCAAAAGCCCTGAACACAAATGGCTCTCTTAAAACAGTGATTAACATTGTCATTATACTGGTAATATTCCAATATAATAATTGTGCCCAAATATTCTAGTGTCACCCCTGGATAGGCTAACCAGACTAGGACCTCTGGAGAAACTGTCCACCATTACTATACTCACATTAGATGACGTGCACTGAAAGCAGTGTCTCTGACTTCTCAAGAGGCATCACACACACAGACAGAAAGACAGACAGATACACACACACACACACACACACACACATAGACACAAAACACACAAAACACATAAAAACAGACATGCATTCCAGTTACTTGGTAACCCAAGACTTCACAGTCTGTACTATTCACTTTTCCTCTTTCACTTTCCAACTTCACCAGTCAACTTCAACACAATTCCAGACATCTCATTCAATTATTGACAAGTAGATTGCCTGTAATTACAGGCAACATGCTCCAGTGTTGGACAACACCCCCAGCTCAATGGCATCAAATGTACAAGACTTCACTTCCCATGAGGCCTTACTTAATCTCCAACTCAGTCTTGGTCCACCACCACTGCTATTGCCTTACCGCATGCCATCTCGCACAGAATATAAACTTACACTCTAATCCAACAACATTTTCGGACACTTCAATTTCAAGTTTTCCAATTCTGTCAGATGCCAAATTTAACACAAGGGCATGCCATTTCCCCTCCCCAACCACCCCATTTCCCAAATCAGCTCATCTCAAATCTCTGATGTGGTTCCACTTCCGGCAAACATTTCCTGCTCAGTCTAGGACCTTTCCATGTCAGCTTGACCCAGGTCTAATCACAGTGCCACAAACGATTCCCAGTGATTCCACTCCATTCCTAAGGCAGCATGCATTCCATCTGCACCATCAGCATTCCCAGTGGAATCCCACTGATCAGCATTCCCAGTAAAACAGGCTGGCCTGTGCCAGATTTAACTCACCTTGCATCTCCGGTGGCTTTTCTGTGCACAGACGTGCTATTTTTAAGTTTTGTGCTCTTGAGGTATAACTTGCTATGGTAAAACATTTTGTAAGTATAAAATGTGCATACACAATGTTCAAAAAATTCAAAGACAACAAACTTTTAAAGCTGAAATAGTTTGCTAGTTATGATTCAGCAGACTGATGTTTTTGTTTATAAATTAGCAACTACAATAAAAAAAAAATGCTCCTTAATGTTCCTAAAGCTGTTAGTTGTAGTGATTTTTCCTGGACTGTGTGCTATTCCCATCTATATTTCTCCAGTTTCAACAGTACAATACAAGAACTGTATGTTCTGCCAAAGAATTCATTCTCCCAAGAGAGTACTTCTCACTCTGCTTTTCTGACCTTCAGCAGGAGCCACTGGGGTCTCTGTGTGGAGACATATTAAATCCCATTAAAGCAGTTAGTCAAGTGAGAGTGTGAGAATTGCACATTACCTGGTAATCCTTCTTTTAACAACACTCTATCACAGCAGGTAAATACATGGTCAATGTATGTAACTGGGTAATTACCATAGTAAGACTTCCATTTCAGAAAATGCAGAGAAACTACATCGGAAAGTAGCCCATTAAAATTAAATAGTATTTGGAAATTTTAATTTTGGGGATTTAAATAGTATTTGGAGACAGGTAAGACCAAATCTGAATAATTCAATTATTTAAGACATTTGGTTAAAAAACAATGTCCTTGTGAATAAGGTTAGCATACTGTTACTGTACACACAAGAGTGCACAAACTTTAGGGCCATTAATTGAATGCACCTTAGTTTAAGGTATAGACTATGTATCATAAAAGTGTGATATCTACAAAAACTACACAGTATACATAGATACTGTATATTAACTTCAGTATGATATTTCTACTGAAGGGTAACATTATCTCAAATAGATGCATAGGACTATGAATTGTGACGGTTAGAAGCAGTTTCTGTATGTAAAGTAAGGGAAGGAATCCAAGCTCTCCTCATCATAAACAACTGATTAGTGTCATCATGAGTAAATGTATTGCCTCTGAACATTTTATAATACCACCCAAATGTAAATAATAATATAATTATTATGAATATTTATAAATATAAATTATGATGTGTGATATTTCCTGGCATATAGAGTGTGATATTTCATGGTTAAACATAGAGAACGGTGATATAGATGAAATAGGTGCCCTATACTGTATAAGTCAGGCAGGCTACACTGTAAAAGTACAAAAGGCTCTGGATTTGAGCCACCTCACCTGTGCTTGCTGGTGCTTCTTGGCCCTCTGGCCAACATTTATAACAGCACCAATTAGTACAACAGTGCAGACACTTTAGAGTCGTATTGAGAGAACTTCAGTCACCTGACTGCCTTGACTGAGTGTGACATCATCTCACCTGTGCTTGGGGCTTCTTCTCCGTTCTCTGGGCAAAACAAGGTTTGGGGACATGGGGACAAGTAATTTGTGTCATGACAGTGGCACTATGTAAAACATGTCCATCTTCAGTTCTAGATCACATAGCTGTGCACTGTTCAGATTTTAGGAAAGTATTTTTTAATTAGAATATTCACAGTCACCTATGCAATTGACTGCTGTTTCTTTCCCTGTATGATACAAATATTCTTTACTTTTTTAGCAGTGAATTTTTTTTTTGTTTGTTTGTCTGTTATTTTTTTCACTCTAATGATGCTCATACACATACTGAAAAAGCACTGTGTCTCTATATTTGCACTGCTACAGCCATAGATAAGGAGCTTGGATAAAATAAGCAGCAGAGTCAACCAACATCAGAAAGGCAGAAAAAAACATAAAAAGTATAATGAAACTGTCAACTAGTCAATTTGCTGACAGACCACATAATGACAATACTTTCAACTCAACATAATGACAATACTTTAACTCTCAGCACAGATATTCCAAAACAGCTGAGACAAGCATGTGGCAAGGATGCATTATGGCATTTCAATGACATCATAAATCCGATTCCAGTGACATCACAACACTTGTTGTAACAGTGACTAATGCCATTCTCAGTGACATCATGAACACAGATACAATTACAGTCACGTGTTGACATCACAACGGTTAAAGTGACAACGACTTAACATTCCAGGACATCAACTTCACTATGACAATTTACATTCCAGTAACATCACAGACTTGCCACAATGACTTCTGGCAATCTGGTGACTTCATAGACGCCACTTACTATTGACATCATCAAACTTGTCACAATGATTAATGACAATTCCATGACAACATAATGTCTATGATACTTAACAGAGGGACATTCCTGTGACAACGAGGTACATAAACAGAAATTACACATTTATCTAAACAACATCTTTGAACAAGTGCATTCCTGCAATATCAACTCAATACACTTCATTCAAATTATTCCAGCATCCACTCAGCATAATTTGTCACAATGGACAATTACAAACAACAAAAAACAAAACCAACGCAATAATCACAAGAATTTTCACGCCACAAATATCTCGACTTATAACTGAGATAGCACCAATAAACCATATCCTGATGACAATGCAAAAGGGCAATTTCTCACTAACCAACCACACAAACCCACCCACATACATGATATGCACACAGTACATCTTAAACCAACCATCTTAATTCAAGGATGCATGGACATTTTCATACACACACTCACACTCTCTCTCACACACACACCAACAAGAACAATGTCAAAAACAATAAGAACAACATTCTATCTGAGGGTCTTTATACAACATTCATAATGGGATAGTGGGATGACATCACAGCAATGGTGGACATTAGTTGTTTAAGGGGAAATGCATAACTGACATTTTTCAGTGGGATTAAAGTTAAAGAAGAACACTGCAATACTGGTGTATAATAATATGGTAAGCCATGTGGAAAAGAAGTGCAGAAAAATGCACTTTTTATGCTTAGGTATGCTTAGGGTCCAATTCTTTTTTTTTTTTTTTTTAGAAAAGTTCTTCTGTACGTACTAAGAGCACAATTTTAGAACTTAATACATTAACAGTGGGTATTACCTACACTCAAAATGCTCTGCCTTATTCTTTAAGGACACTTAATGGCACCTAAAGATATTTTTGGGAAACACTTTAATGAAATTGCTTAGCTATTGCTACTTAAAAATGTTTGTTAATGCAATGCTTGTGTATTGTCATTGTTTTGAAACATATGTTTGGAGCAACACAAATAAAGAGCACTTCAAGTGCATTTAAGAAAAGCACATTACAGCATACTTTTCATTCACTTAAGATAATTTAAATGTGCAACAAACAGATTAAAGTGCACTTCTTTTCCACTTGTGAATGACCAGGGGAAATGGTGCTATATGCCAAACAGAAATCATTTCTCATCTGTCTGTCAACATTTAAGTTATACAAAAGTTTAACAAACTTTTTATTTATATAAAAAGTTGACAAAGTATTTTTGTGCTAAATTCATAGTTGCTATATTCATATGTTTCTTCACTCACATATGAATGCGCCTGATGAAATTAACAGTTTCATACAGGTCAGATACTTGAAGAAAATAAACACTCTAATGATGGTTTTGATTGGTCAAGACCAATGCCATTCAAACACCATCATTATGTCAACACAGTCTAGTGTAAAAAACATAGTACAGTACCAGGGGAATGATGTCATGATAAGGCATACATCATAATAAGATTGTGACATCATAACATTCCCAATAAGGGAAGAATGGACATTCCAAAGGAATGGTAGCCTAGACTGTCAGTCAATCAATGACCCTGCAGGGATGTTTACACATCGCTGGTTCAAGTGGGCATCATCACAGAAATCATATCATAACTGATATAAACTTGTCATGGTAGATACCATGTTAACATAATTGCAAACTCTCATGATGGCTACTACATGTATGACCACTTGTATGACAAGAGCTAGGCTGCCATGATCTAGACCTATATAACATTATGAGATATGTCATGACAGTTAGCAATTATGACAATACATTATTACATTTTAATATCTTATAGTAAACTGTTATAGTAGTTATTGATATGATATTCAGTCTTATTTATGTTAAATTTGTTTTGCGAATCTAAAAATAGATAGACTTTTGCCCTGTTGTTTAGTGTAAAATGCAAGAACACAGTCTTGCGCTTCAGTAGACTAATTAGAGGTTATGGGGAGTGATCATGCAGTAACACTTTGGGTTCTCATTTCCTTGCTCAACAAAGCACAAAAAGGTTTGTATGAACAAGTCATTACCATAATCGTCAGGGCCTGCCTCCGCAAAAGGGAGAAAAATTCACAGGTGACTGGTTTGCAACCACAGACACACATACACACACAAACACACACACACAAAAACAAAACAAAACATACACACAGACATACACACACACATTCCCACCAATACATTCCTATATTCACACAATATTATACACAGTCATACACATATGCAAACAGACACATCACACATTTTCATTTGCAGATGCTCTTATAGCCTCATTGTACTATACAAATACACAGAAGTGCAGGCATACACACAGGCACACACAGACACACACACACACACAAACACACACACACATTATTAACAAAACTTTAAACCCAGTAACAGTAACAAGTTTCTTACCTGGTGGTGGCGCATACCCAGGAGAGTGATAGACAAGTTGAAGGAAGAACAAAAAAAGGAAGCATTATTACATGGATTACATTATTACATTACATTATTACAAGAAACAGGACAAAGTAATCACTCGCAAGGTGCTTCCAATAAAAAATGCTCACATACTGTACATTACATCCATACACAGATTTTCAGTTGCATTAACTTGAAAATGGACACCAAATGCAGGAATGCATATTTCAACAAATTATAAGAAATTACTTCTACATGCGATGCAATAAAGTATTATATTTACAATCACTTTACATATTTTATAAGTTACTGAGGTAGTAAGAGGTAACATTCAGAGACCAGTATCAAGGATCAACATTCAGTGAAAATACTCTGACCAGAAGACACAATACATGTACTATGTGGATGCAGATTAAAGTATTTTACTGTAGGTGAGACGTAAAGGACGGTTGATACGTGGGACCCTTCATCTGCATGCAGACAATACACACATGGCTACAAATTTCACCTTGACACTTTTTAAATACCCGCACACTTAAACACATACTGGTATACACACTCTGATTCATAGACATTCATAGACATAGCAGCACCACAATATTTGTGGTTTGTAACATATCACAATACTTAGCCTACCATCCTCCACAGGAGCTGCCTCAGCTATAGAGATGCACAAGAGAATATGTGACTATCATCACTCTCTCTCTCTCTCTCTCTCTCTCTCACACACACACACACACACACATACACACACACATATACTCTCTCTTTCACTCTCTCTCTCTCTCTGTCTCGATAAAACTTGAAATCCAGTAACTTACCTAGTGGTAGCACATCCATTGGAGATTGATAGAGAAGTTTAAAGAAGGGTTAAAAGAATAAAAAGGAAATATTATTACATGACATGACATGAAACAACATAATAAACAAAATAATCACTTGCAAGGTGCTTCCAATGAAAAACCCTCACATGCATCATACACAGACTTTAAGTTGCAGCAACAAAACTGTATCTGTAAACTATGGTAAACATAACAGTAATGACTATTTATACACTAGTGAACATAGTATTCACTATTTATACACTAGTGAATATAGTATTCACTATTGGATGTAGTGACCACAACCAGTAAAGATCAACACCAGAAATGCATTCTTCAGCATAGGGAAACAAATTACTGTACTTCAGCAAGACCAACACAAAGACTAACATTTAGAGAATGTTGCAAGGTGCTTCCAATTGGAAATGCTCACATACATCATATCCACAAATCATTCACAGATTTTCAATTACATGAACCAGTATTAAATTTGATAATGAACAACAAATACAGTAATGCACGTTTAAACAAATGGTGAGAAATTACTTCTACATGCAGTACAATAAAATATCACATTTACAATCACATATTTTACAAGTTGCTAAGGTAATATAGGTAATATAAGGTAAGAGGTAACATTCAGAGACACGTACAAAGATCAAGGTTCAGCATTTAGAGGAATTACTCAGACCATATGACACAACACATATATTAGGTGAATGCAGATCAAATTATATTACTGTGGGTGAGAGTAAGGGACAGCTGATATGCTTGACCCATCCTCTACATGCAGACATTACACACAGGTTACAAAGATGCTAATGTTTCTGGCAGTCAAGAGACTGCAACATTCAGCTCGATTCTGTGTAAATAAACACACACTTAAACGCATACTGGTATACACACTCTGATTCATAGACATTCATAGACATAGCAGCACCACAATATTTGTGGTTTGTAACATATCACAATACTTAGCCTACCATCTTCCTCAGGAGCTGCCTCAGCTATAGAGATGCACAAGAGAATATGTGACTATCATCACTCTCTCTCTCACACACACACACACGCACACACACACATACACACACACACTCTCTCTGTCTCTCTCTCTCTCTCCCTGTCTCTCTTGATTGAACTTTAAACCCAGTAACAGCACTTCTTACCTGGTGGTGGAGCATCCATTGGTGATTGACAGAGAAGTTCAAAGAAGAGTTAGAAAGAATAAAAAAGGAAAAATTACTACACGAATAACATCATTACATGAAAAAGGACAAAATAATCACTCGCAAGGTGCTTCCAATGAACAATCCTCATATAAATTAACAAAACATTTACTATCAAACACAATTGTAACTACTGTTAATAATGGTAATAATAACGATGATTCTGATTATTTACATACTAAACATAATAGTATTATACCATAACATTTAAAGACCAGCAGAAGGACCGATGTTAAGAGAATGTTACAAGATGCCTCCAATGACAAATGCTCCCATACTGTTCATTATGTCCATAAACCACACAGATATTTCACATGAAGCAATATTAAACATGAAAATGGACACCAAATGCAGGAATGCATATTTGAACAAATGGTAAGAAATTACTTCTACTTGCAATGCAATTAAATATTACACTTACAATCACTTTACCTATTTTAACACTCCAAGGTACACACTAGGTAACACTCCAAGATCAGTATCAAGGATCAAGGATTTACAGAACTTACTCAGGCCACAAGGCAGAATACATGTGCTATGGGGATGCGGATTATTTGAATACTTTCATTAAGTATTTTACTGTAGGTGACAGGCGAAGGCCGGTTGATACGCTGGACCCTTCCTCTACATGCAGACAATACGCATAGGTTACATGAATGAATTTGACAGTCAATAGACGGCAAATTTCAGCTTGACTCTCTTTAATACCCACACACTAAAACACACACTGGCATACACACTCTGATTCATAGACATTCATAGACATAGCAGCACCACAATATTTGTGGTTTGTAACATATCACAATACTTAGCCTACCATCCTCCACAGGAGCTGCCTCAGCTATAGAGACGCACAAGAGAATATGTGACTATCATCATCATTCTCTCTCTCTCTCTTTCAGACACACACACACACACACACACACAAATTCTCTGTCTCTCTCTCTCTCTAAAGTTTAAACCCAGTAACAACTTCTTACCTGGGGATGGAGCATCCACAGGAGATTCAAAGAAAAGTTGGAAAGAATAAAATAGAAACATTATTACATGAATTACATTATTACACAATATTATTACATAACAGGAAAAAATAATCACTCGCAAGGTGCTTCCAGTGAAAACTCCTTACACACATCATACATCAATCTATACATCACACAGATTTCCAGTTACATGAGCAAAACATAAAAATGTTTATTAAACAAAGTAAAATAGTAAAAACAATATAACTTAATATGATAATATGACTATGTTTGTACATAGGCTACTAGTAAACATAACAATATTTAATATAATTGTAAAAACCACAACCAGAGATGCATTCTTCAATACAATATAAATAGATTACTATTGTATTTAAAGACCAGCACAAAGGCCCACATTTAGAGAAGGTGCTTCTGATTAAAAATGCTCGCATACATCATATCCACACACACAGATTTTCAGTTGCATGAACCGATATTTAACATGAAAATGGACACCAAATGCAGGAATGCATATTTGAACAAATGGTAAGAAATTACTTCTACATGCAATGCAATTAAATATAACACTTACAATCACTTTACCTATTTTACATAGTTGCTGAGGTAATAAGAGGGAACATTCAGAGACCAGCACAAAGATCAAGGATCAACATTTAGAGAAATGACTCAAGATACAATACATGTAAATGCAGATTAATGTATTTTACTGTAGGTGAGACGTAAGGGAAGGTGGATACACTGGACACTTCCTCCACATGCAGACATTACACACAGGTTACAAAGATGCTAATGTATAGCAGCACCACAATATTTGTATATCACAATACTTAGCCTACCATCCTCCACAGGAGCTGCCTCAGCTATAGAAATGCACAAGAGAATATGTGACTATCATCTTTCTCTCTCTTTCTTTCTCTCTTTGTCTCTCTCTCACACACACACATGCACAGATACACACACACAAACACACACAAACACACACACACACACACACACACACACACACACACACACACACACACACACACACACACACACACAGAGTCACTCACTTGCTCACTCTCTCTCTGATAAAAACTGAAACCTGTAACAGCGTTTCTTACCTGGGGGTGGAGTGCCGGCCAAAGATTGACAGAGAAGTTCAAAGAAGAGTTAGGAAGAACAAAATGGAAACATTACTATACAGATTACATTACTACATTACATTAATACATGAAACAGGACAAAATAATCACTTGCAAGGTGCTTCCAATGGAAAATCCTCACATACATCAAATCCATGTCCATCACAAACAGATGGATGGACATAACATGGATATGATGCATGGACAAAACATAAAAGTGTTTACTATCAAACACAATAGTAATTACTGTTAATAGAACATAGAATACCATAATAGTATGACTATATACTTGTAAACATAACAGTATTTACTATTGAATACATTAGTGAAGACCACAACCAGAAATGCATTTTTCAACATAGGAAAATGAATTACTGTAACATTTAATGACCAGCACGAGCAGCACCAACATTTACAAAATGTTGCAATGTACACATATACACATTCATGTATCGTATCAATTTTTAGTTGCATAAACCAATATGAAACATGAACATATATCAATAGTAAACATAAACCAAATATAAACACAAAACCAGAAATGTTTTCCTTAACATATAAAGTAACAGGTTGGTTATAATTGGCATGCAGCATTTCTGTTTGTGCAACTGCCGTTGCTTCCACATGATGGAGCATTCGGAAAAATTACTGGGCAACTCCACTGAAAATTTGTCACATTCCAAACGGAAACAAAATGCCATGGTATTTGTGTGACGTGAATGGTTATGTGAAATGTTTTGTACAATTTTGTACCATTCTACTGTGAAAATAGCAACTGCTAAAATCTCATATAACCATTCACATGGCATTGTGGCATGGCATTTTATTGATGTTATGGTAAGAAAAAAAGTCTGTGTGCTGTGGAATTGCCCCACTTTTTTATGCTCTGAGAACAGAATGCTTCAGTCGAGCCTTTAAGACATAAGCAAGCCAATAAGACATTACTTCTCCATACAATCCAAGAATGGAATGAATACCATGACAACATGTCAGTTATTGAAACGGAGAGATCTGATTCATTTTGAATGTTGTCATTTTGAACACAGAAGTTGGGACAGGGACAAGTTTACTTCTGTGATGCTTCAAATGCTTTTTTAACAACAGTTAAAAACGCATATACACACTCATATAACGGGCAAAAAACCACCACAGTATGTGATTTTTAACACGTGATACTTAGCCTACCATCTGCAGGGGCTCCCTCAGCTATAGAGATGCATAAGAACATATGTGACTATCATTACCGTCTCTCATTCTCTCTATCTCTCTCTCTCTCTATCTCTCTCTCACACACACACACACACACACACACACACACACACACACACACACACACACACACACACAGTTATTCAAAAGATGTGAAACCTGCAAATAATCCATCTTACCTTTAGGTGCTATTCGTCACCCATGTTGAAAGGACGAGATAAAAATAAATAAATGTATGTTAATAAATGTATATTAATGTATTACTACACAAATGAGTCACAATGAACATCTATAAGAGACAATCAACTGCAAACAAATGGTGATATCAGTGACAATGACAGACTTACATACCACACCCATATTATTCCATATGCAAATATCAAGACACTCAGTTGCATGAACATTAAACATTAAACAGACTTAAAGACCAATGCAGTACTCAATATGGGACAGTAATCACTTCTACATGCAATACAATTCATATACACTCAATCCGCTGTATATACTGTAAGTAAGACAGACATTTGGAGGCCTATCAAGAGATCAATAGAACATCTCAGACTTCTATGATGCAGTGCATTAACTGAATATAAATGCAGACTGAAATTTCACTTTCAATTGGACCTCCACAATACATACACACTCACTGGAACACACACACCATACTGTACATATACACACTGTGTGTTGATTAACACAATGGCACAATGCAACACTTGTTACAAGTCATATCTCTTATCCTACCCTCTTCTGCAGGAGCTGCCTCTGCTATGGAGATGTATGAGAAAAGTATATGACTACCACCTTTCTTCCACAACACCCTCTCTCTCACACACACACACACATACACACACACTCACACAATTATAAATTATTGCACCATGCTATGGCCTGGTGCTGTGACATGCTATGGTATCTATCTATCTCTCTATCTAGCTAGCTAGCTAGATAGATAGATAGATAGATAAGGACACATATCTGAATTGTGTAATTGCGATTTCAGAAAGGACATTCCATATTTACATAATACAGCCATGTATGGATGCATAAGTACACCACATATAACAAGATTATACTGAGTGTGACCTGCATGCAAGACAATATCGTATGTAATGTACAACAACTGGCAAATACAAACAGTGTGAGACACATTATCAGACATCAGACTTCTTTGAATAGTATAGTGCATTACTATACAGTAGATGGAGACCTGCATTTTACATTTTACATTTTACCTATACAGAACTGGACAAACGGAAAGAAAGAGCTGACTTGTAGATGGTTATAGGTGACAGACAAGGCAACATGCTTAGGGATTATACAAATACCCAGTACAACACATCAATGCGCGCACACACACACACACACACACACACACACACACACACACACACACACACACAAATTATCAAACCAATAACCACAGCACCACATATAAGTTATTTTAAACGTGTGGAGCATTTGAGATGCTTCAGGTTGTTAGCCCTACCCTTATCCTCCTGGGGGGCCTCTGTTACAAAGAAAGAAATATGTGACTATCAAACACACACACACACACACAGACACACACACATGCACACACACACACACACACACACACACACACTCACAAACACACAAACACACACACAGACACACACACAGACACACACACACGCACACACACACACACACACACACACACACACACACACACACACACACACACACACTCACAAACACACAAACACTACCTCCACCACATTATCATTCTGAATAGTTGTAATGTATTTGTCACCAGTTAAATATATTTTTAGACTTACCCTCTGGCTTTGCTGAAAAAGAAACAAATGATAGAAGTTAGAATGATAGAGTTAGAGGGAATCTGCACAGACAGCAAAACAGGCCTCAGTGTTTTCAAACAGCGAGGTACAATCTGTCTCTGTACATTCACAGAAACTTGATGGAAAACATCATCTACTTCAAAGCAATATGGACATAATGTGAAATTGATGTAGAAAGTAAAATAAATTTGCTATCAGCCCAACAGGAATTCAATTTCCGTCCTTCTATCCCGCCCCACACACACACACACACACACACACATACACACACACACATGCAAACAATAATTTTGCTAGATTTTCTCTCTCAGTCAGGAAAGTTCAGGCCTCTCTGGTACCAGATTAGATGGCAATTGAACGTGATCTGGACTGGTTGGCATTAAATAATTGGCACATAATCTAGCTGAGGGTGAATGTCAGGGAGGGTAAAATCTGTCAGCACCTACCTGGCAAAAAGGGGCATTTTTTTGAGTTGCTGTTGCTGGGGTATCAGCAAACACTGCATCCTAATGGGGTAAAACCAGTTGCCAGACATGACAGCTGATGTGTCGTTTGATAACTTTTGCAATGGAAGACACAGGTCATTCCGAATGTGTGCCTGCAGTACCAGTGTGTGTGTGTGTGTGTGTGTGTGTGTGTGTGTGTGTGTGTGTGTGTGTGTGTGTGTGTGTGTGTGTGTGTGTGTGTGTGTGTGTGTGTGCATACATGTGTCTGTGTGTTTGGGTACAAAGTGTGTGTGTGTATGTGTGTTTGTGTGTCTGTATGTACAGTGATACATGATTGGTGCGCATGGAAAAGTCCCTGTGTGTGTAACCAAATCTGTTCTGATATTAGATATGAGAAAGAGTCAGCTTTGCAGGAGGGCAGCAGTGGGAGATGGTGGGCTGGGCTATGTTGGTGTGGGCAGTAGATGATGCTAGGTAACATAAGGGATAGGGGGACCGGGGGGTTGGGGTGGGGGTGGGGTTGTATTTTGGATGGTCACTCTGTGAGGGTGCACAAGGGGAGGGCCCAGGGTGTCTCCTGTGAATGTATAGACTTAACAATAGCTGTATGTGTGTGTGTGTTTATATATGTACGTATATATATATATATATATATATATATATATATATATATATCTATATATATATAAAAGCACACACATATTCAACCTTAACTAACTGCTTATTAACATTACAATGTCATTACAATTCACTTACTTATTCTAGATGAACTTATTCTACCCATAGTGAACCATTAACTAAAAAATGCTTTGGTTAGTATAGGGCTTACAAGGCGATAGTACAATAGGAACAGTAATTCTCCTTCAATAATACTTAGAAAAGATGGCCTATTCATTGGGGCAAAATGCAAAGCTACAAGTGCTGAGAGTGTCCAAATAAGTCCTACCTACATCTTTTTGATTAAGAATAACTGTTTGGGAGAATAACTGTTCCTGTTGTACTACCACCTTAAAAGCCCCTTACTGAGGAAAGCATATTGAGATCATAATTCATACAACTAACTTATTTACTATGAATAACCAGTAGTTTCTTTCTTAGTTAATGGTCTATTGTGGGTAGAATAAGATCATGCAGAATAAGAATATGCGTGTGCTAATGTAAGGACCATGTGTCTCTATATATCATTTGTTTGCATTGTTATACAGGTTGTTGTTGCTATAGTTGTTGTATGGGTGTGTCACTGAGTTTTTTAAGTGTGTGAGTTTTTGGCTGTATTTCTGCAGTTTTGTGTTTATCCAAGTTGGTGTTTGCTGCTCACATGTGGCTTTAAATAGATGGAAATGCAAGCATGTCTGTGTGTGTGTGTGTGTGTGTCAGTGCATAAAAATGGTTGCTTGTGATGACACACCCATATGAATTCTTGAAAGCCGGACAACCAATGTGAAATGGATCTCTGTGGCCTTGCCCTGCTAGGGTGGTATTTGCCAGAAGTCTGACCTCACCTTGCTGATGACCCCAAGGTCATTTACACAGTCTCTAAATCATAGGTACACAGCCTGACCAGGAGACTATGTGTTTTTATGCATGTGTGTGGCCTTGTTCCATGAAAGGAACACACTGTGCCTTATGGACTCATATGATTAGTGACAGTGTTCCAAGGCCACCAAGGGTTCATTAGATATATCAATGCACTACTTGGAGGTGAAAATGCCTGCGGGGGGTGGGTGGGTGGGGGTGGTGGTGGTGGTATGTTCTTGTCTGTATGATCTTAAATTGAAGAGGTCACAGGTTTTGGGATCTGTATTTAATCTTTTTCTAAATTGTATAATTGATGCCAACCCCCCCGCCCCACAGTATAGTGTAGTAAACTCTATAGAATTTAGAGTATTTAACTTGGGACCCTCCATTGGTGAAAGTATGTTATAAATGTGCTGTAACTGAAATGAATGCACAAGTCATCATGGCAGTGACCAATGTCCAATGTCCACTGCTGACTTGCATAATGGTAGCAAAATCACATTGGACACTGACTGTCATGACATGTTTATGGTATGGCTATATTAGCTTCAGAATAGATGGTTTGAGTAGAGTGTCTGAGGTGGATATGATCCTTTTGGTCAAGGCCTTTGGTCAAGGCCTTTTGTTTGGCCTTGGCTTGGTCAAACATGAGCGGTACTTAGTGGGCCTCTGTGTAATTCTGAAGGCTCACAGTGGTCTTGAACACAGCTACATGGCACTCTTCCCCTCATAATCCACTCACATGGTACAAAGTGGTACTGTACGAAGAGCAGTATGCTAATGCTACCTTTTTTGCATGCTAACTTAAGTCAGTAGCTTGAAGGTTTTGGTATTATATCAAAATAGTAGTTTTGTTTCATTCTGTTACTATTTCAAACTCTTATAATTTTAAACTAACAATTCTGCACAGCACCTTCAATCTATTCAAATTTTAGAGGCCTTGAAGTGTAGGACTTTAGCCCTCCAAGAAGTGAGGCTAAGAAGATCAGTTGCTAATTAGTGCAAATGTGCTACAGAAAGTAAGAAAGCCAAAACAAGACCTACTTAGCCAGTTGGTGGTCTTCTGCCTGTCACAAGTGATTCACACTTGCACACACACCCATAGGCCTACAGATAAACACACATACAACTGTCCGGACGATCGTTACCTCAGGCAGACTTTTAAATTTACGGCCTGCTTCATCTGTTTCCCAGGTGGACCTATGCTCATGTTTCCTGTACATGTCTCTCTCCAGGAACAGCCCTCGAGAGTATGGCATAAACAGCCTATATGCCCTCTCTCTGTTTTCTCTACACTAGATCATAAAGGTTTGCAAAATGAATGGTTTAATATTGAGGGCAGTGACTAAGTCAGCTGGCTGATGGATAGGTCAGGGTCAAAGGTGTTTTTCTCACTGACTAAATGCTAAAGTTCACATGAAACATTACCTAGCTAATGTAATCTCACTCACCGGTATGTTCTAGGAGCTTTGTAAATTCTTAGAAATTACTTGGACAACTGCATCTTTATCATAAGCATGTCAAAGCTGATGCACACATCATTTAAATTTGCAGTCTATGATTCTGGTAAATGGCTGTGGATATTAGACCTCACTAACCAATATCTGAATTCACTGGATTTATGTAACCCTCAAACAACACGATTTATTGGGGATTATTTGTTTCCAATAAATACCACGTTACCACATTAATATTATGCTTATTAAAAAGTGCCATAAACTGTTATGACCTCTAAACTGTTGACAGCATATGTTACTTAGCATATCATGTTTATGACAGGACTACATCAGTCTCATGTTAAAGAGTTCACATGGCTTCATGTGACAGATTACTGAGATAGACAGCTCACTGACAGAATAGCAGCTTTTTGAGCACCCCAGTTTATATCAGTTTTGATGTTGGAGATGCTAGAAATATACTCTAACATAAGTGGAGCGATACCCTAAGGGTATTAAAGCCCACATATATTGATGATCAATCAAAGATGGGCACTTGGTGCCCTATAACACTACTATTAGTGTTAACTTGGGAAGATGGTGAACTAGGTAACAAAGCAATGCAGACAGCACCTGTGACCAGGTTACTGTGTATGATTACACAGGCTTCTAACTTCTGCTCTGACCTCTTGTAGCCGTCAATCATTGCTCTGAGTCAGCACATGGGAACGTTGTTAGCAACACCTGCTTACATACAGTAGAACTGCTAGCTGCTACTAATTGTGTGTTTAGCTAACGAACTGATGACAGTTCAAATTCTGCTCAAATTGGATTTCATAGAAAATGTAATGAATATGCAGTTAATCTGTATTTTGTCAGTGGTGACTTACTTGATCTCAGCTAAGAGCTTAGAGCTTAGAGGTTGATTAACTAGCCTAGACTTGGAACTGTTCAGACATGGGCTGTAAATCACTCCTAAACACAGCTGCCATCTTTGAGTTTGTGTGCCCATTTCTAAAGGCTATGCAACAGAAAGATCCAGAAAAATAAAGCTAAAGGGCATTAACTAATCATTACGTATTGCTCCTTATCAGAGGATGAACTAAATAAAAGTAACCAATGCTGTAGAAATGATGTAAGACAAGATCGAATTCGATCCCCTGCCGTGATGGTTAAAGAGCCTTATGATGAATGGGGGGAGATGGGCAAACGAGTGTAGATCATGTAGTTATTTATAAGACCTGAGAGGAAAGAAACGAAGGGGGTCAAAACCAGTCAGGTGCCAATTTGGGAGGCCAGGGAGCTAAAGATAAGGCTGTGAGCACATGTAGTGTCTTCTCCACTAATCTAGGCTACATAATGAGAAGCAAAGTGTTAATGTGACAACCAAAGACCTGAGTTAACAGATAGAGTGTGTATACATCTCACACCTACTTTCTGCTTTTCTCACTCAAACTCTGTTGCCTATGGCATAAACAGCCTATATGCCCTCTCTCTGTTTTCTCTACACTAGATCATAAAGGTTTGCAAAATGAATGGTTTAATATTGAGGGCAGTGACTAAGTCAGCTGGCTGATGGATAGGTCAGGGTCAAAGGTGTTTTTCTCACTGACTAAATGCTAAAGTTCACATGAAACATTACCTAGCTAATGTAATCTCACTCACCGGTATGTTCTAGGAGCTTTGTAAATTCTTAGAAATTACTTGGACAACTGCATCTTTATCATAAGCATGTCAAAGCTGATGCACACATCATTTAAATTTGCAGTCTATGATTCTGGTAAATGGCTGTGGATATTAGACCTCACTAACCAATATCTGAATTCACTGGATTTATGTAACCCTCAAACAACACGATTTATTGGGGATTATTTGTTTCCAATAAATACCACGTTACCACATTAATATTATGCTTATTAAAAGTGCCATAAACTGTTATGACATCTAAACTGTTGACAGCATATGTTACTTAGCATATCATGTTTATGACAGGACTACATCAGTCTCATGTTAAAGAGTTCACATGGCTTCATGTGACAGATTACTGAGATAGACAGCTCACTGACAGAATAGCAGCTTTTTGAGCACCCCAGTTTATATCAGTTTTGATGTTGGAGATGCTAGAAATATACTCTAACATAAGTGGAGCGATACCCTAAGGGTATTAAAGCCCACATATATTGATGATCAATCAAAGATGGGCACTTGGTGCCCTATAACACTACTATTAGTGTTAACTTGGGAAGATGGTGAACTAGGTAACAAAGCAATGCAGACAGCACCTGTGACCAGGTTACTGTGTATGATTACACAGGCTTCTAACTTCTGCTCTGACCTCTTGTAGCCGTCAATCATTGCTCTGAGTCAGCACATGGGAACGTTGTTAGCAACACCTGCTTACATACAGTAGAACTGCTAGCTGCTACTAATTGTGTGTTTAGCTAACGAACTGATGACAGTTCAAATTCTGCTCAAATTGGATTTCATAGAAAATGTAATGAATGTAGTTAATCTGTATTTTGTCAGTGGTGACTTACTTGATCTCAGCTAAGAGCTTAGAGCTTAGAGGTTGATTAACTAGCCTAGACTTGGAACTGTTCAGACATGGGCTGTAAATCACTCCTAAACACAGCTGCCATCTTTGAGTTTGTGTGCCCATTTCTAAAGGCTATGCAACAGAAAGATCCAGAAAAATAAAGCTAAAGGGCATTAACTAATCATTACGTATTGCTCCTTATCAGAGGATGAACTAAATAAAAGTAACCAATGCTGTAGAAATGATGTAAGACAAGATCGAATTCGATCCCCTGCCGTGATGGTTAAAGAGCCTTATGATGAATGGGGGGAGATGGGCAAACGAGTGTAGATCATGTAGTTATTTATAAGACCTGAGAGGAAAGAAACGAAGGGGGTCAAAACCAGTCAGGTGCCAATTTGGGAGGCCAGGGAGCTAAAGATAAGGCTGTGAGCACATGTAGTGTCTTCTCCACTAATCTAGGCTACATAATGAGAAGCAAAGTGTTAATGTGACAACCAAAGACCTGAGTTAACAGATAGAGTGTGTATACATCTCACACCTACTTTCTGCTTTTCTCACTCAAACTCTGTTGCCTATATTTTGATGGACACTCTTTTCCCTCTTTCTGTATCTTACCTTTAAACTTGTCACACACACACACACACACACACACACACACACACACACACACACACACACACACAAACACACACACACACACACAGCCTTTTGGTCTCATTTAAAATAATAACTGGAAGTAAGTAATTTGTGGCACCTTGACGCTAAATTGTGACAAAGTTCAACATCTGACAGGCTGCGCAGTGGGCGCTCCTTCTGAGCACGTCTTTGAGGCGGGACAGCATATATGAGCAGCCATAAAACCCCACTGCCATAAATCAGAGGACATGTGAGACACTCAGAAAAGGTCAGCAGGGGTGGGGGGTCGTCAAAAGAGAGTAAGGGTAGGGTGAGGGAAAAGGAGAGGAGAAGAACCAAGAGAGGGAAAGGGAGAGACAGCTGGAAAGAGGCAGAGAGAGATAGCGGTTTGGAGAAAAAGCAGGGATAGAGGGTAGATCATGTGGAAAGCTATACAGAGAGGGGGTGGGGGGAAGGAAGAGAGATGAGGAGAAGGAGAGAGAGAGAGAAAAATGGGAGGGGTCAAAAGGAATAAAAATATCAAAGAGATTTTTCTTCCTGACAGACAGACAGTCTGAGCCGACTCGGACTGGTGCATGAACCCTTCCCAAACAAGGAAAGTTATGACTGCTGTAGCTGCAGCTAAACCTGCAGCAAATGTACTGGACTACAACATAAAAAATGTCAAGGGATATAAAAATGCTGTCTGATAATCACCTGAACTAAACACTTACAAAAGGTCCTTCAAAGTTTCATTTGCTTGTATTCATTGGAGGCTATAGGAACTCCTTTAAGAAAGCTTCTCTGTAGAACTTTCTTTGGCTGTGAGCTTGACAATGCATATCACCACAAATGAGGACTGCAAAAACCAATTATGTTTTCAGTATTACACATACTTTATTTCTATCTGAGACTCAGATATGGTCAGTTCATCATTCATATAACTTTCCACTCACTCTCTACTCTCTTATTGGCTTTTATTGGCTACTAATGATACCAATTTTATTTTCTACCAAAAATGAAGGAAATTAGGCTAATTTAACTGATTCAAATGATAACATTTATTTGGCATTGCCTTTTTTTCTGTTATACTGCTGTCTTCTCTGCTAAACTGACCACTTTCAGTGGAAATGGGAGATGGTCTTGTTAGTCAATCTCCAGATGTCTTTGAGCCCTACTTGCCTAGATGTTTGCATTTCTATCCTCTGAAATGTGTTGACAGTTCAGGAAAACCAGGGGGGGACGGACCATTGGGACGGACCACTAGTCATAATACATTCTGGAGCTTGACTTTCATTGAGGTAAAGGTTGGAGTTGAGGTCAGGGGGTTAAGTAGCAGACAGACAGCTGATAGTTTGCTGAAATTGGCCAATCCTAATAAAGTTTCCCAAATGCAGTTCATTTTACCTTTTACAAGAACTAACGTCTAGTGACAGATGGCTTAACTTGACAAAAGCAGTTTGTGTTAGTCATGCTAGTAGG
>JAIFZK010000002.1:11185000-11200000 GCA_027481765.1 Tenualosa thibaudeaui
GTAGATAGACAGATAGAAAGACAGAAAAAGAGCTACACTCAGACAATGAGCAAGATTAAGAAAGACATAAACGCAGGCAGAGAAATATAGTGAGAGAGGTGGAAGGTGACTATTTTGGACTGAAATCAGATCCACTGTAAGGTCAGAAGGACAGCAGACTCGAGGACTCAGCGCCCAGATGGAAATGTCACGCCCACTGACATTGGGCCGCCTGCACACGCCTTGTGAATTACTGCCTGTTTAGAATAGGAATGCAGAGGAAAGTGGCTCCTAACAGTAATAAATTTATATTTACACCATACGCTGATCGGCTGTCAGCCTGATTATGTGAGATTAAATCAGCTTTCAACTGGATGCTGTCATGTGTGTGTTAGGGTGAAGGCTGGAATGTTACAGAAAGAGATCCCCCTCAGATGGGGGAAAGAATGCCTCTCTGAGAGTGTAGCTCCTGACTTTTTGATTTGTTGTTCACATGATCACTTGTGGCCATGAAACTCTCAAGAGATAGTCAGACCTGTATGGGGGCCATGTGCCTGCAGTGGGCCATATTCCACAGGCCAGGTTCGGAGAAAGGCAGCCCTGCCTACCGATTGTTTTGGCTGTGCGGTGGTCTTCATTCTCATATGGGTGGGACAAGTGATGTCATCTCCATAACCACCTTGGCTGAAGACTATAGCCTATCTCACATGCAATGTCACTCCTTTGTCCCAAAATCAAAGCAGCGACTAACCACGTCTGGGTCCGTAGACTACATGGATCCTGATCCCATATGGACTTTTGCCCATTTATTTAATTTTGATTTTACTTTATTTATATTTTTCTCTTTCCCTATTTAGCTAATACTCTAATTTATGCAATTTCACTTATGCTTTACATTAGTATTTCAATATGTATGTGACAAATAAAATCCTTGCCTATTGAAAAGCTACAGGCTTGGTTCAGCTGTAAGTAATGATTTTCTCTAAATACCACCTCTAAAACACAGCAACTGGGAATTGAATCCAGATCTTCAGCATCTTAGTTTACACTGATACCAACTGAGCCTTTAGTCTTGAAAGAATGAACCTTTAGTCTTGAAAGATTGTATAACAATTCATTCCAAATTCCAATAATCTTCTAATTTTTTTTTTTTATATCAGCTACCATACAACGTGTATTTGAAGAATAGTGGAATGAAACATTGTGTGTCATAATGTAACACAATTTGTTATAGAAAGACAAAAAAGGTGGAAAAAGTGTATAACATTTCAATTACACAGGATGTGATGTTAATAATCCAAGGTGCCTTACACCTAACTGTAAAAAAGGAGGAAAGACTCAGGATCGCCACTGTCCTTGACACAAAGAGGATAGAAGCAAGAGGCTGTTAAAAATCTTGGGGTTGTCATCGGCAGTGATCTAAACTTCAACAGTCACATGACAGTCAGCATTTTATCACCTAAAAAACATTTCCAAACTAAGAAGTCTAATGTCAAAAAAGGATTTAGAAAAACGTATCCATGCCTTACTGTAATGGCCTGTTCACAGGTCTTCCTAAAAAAACATCAACATTTTCAACTGGTCCAAAATGCAGCTGCTAGGGTTCTTACAAGAACAAAAAGAACTGACCACATTACTCCAAGTCTAGTCCCTGCATTGGCTACCTGTAAGCTACAAAATTGACTGGCATTGCTGCTTGTGTTTAAATCGCTTACAATCGCTTGCGGTTACAATTTTGGTCCTCCACCAAGCATCCTTTCTTTACTACTGAACTGCATTTCTTGAAACCACATTTTATTTTCTTCATGTGTCCCCTTTAACCCTTCTTATTTAACCCTTAATAACCAACGAATTCATGTTCAAATCAACTTAAGTTTACTCCGTAAAAATTGCCCATGAAAATTAAACTCTGTGCGTACTGGGAAACCTGATGTCTTTCTGCAGTAAATACCATCTCCACTGCAAATCCACATTGTAGTCTGGTTACTGAATAAAACCTGGCTCATTACTGAATCCTTTGATGATGCCCTTGCTCATTATGGGGTTGCGTAAATGAGGTAAACTGCTGGTTTTCTGTCTGACTTGAAATGATTATCAGATGCTTATATGACTGATTTAGCTATATGAAGGCAAAACAAGTCACGTAATGGGTCAGTGGCCACTGATTTCAGGTCAGTGGAGATTCAAAATGAGTTGCCATTTGATGGATGAGAGAAAACTGTATTCCCACTGTATAATGAATGAAGCAGATTGGTTTAAACAAAGCTTGATGTCTTTTGAAGCATCTACTGAAAGGGAATGTGAGGTGAGGGTGGCCAGGGGCTTTGCCTGCTCAATATGCCAGCATCACAAAGAGGGCAGCGCAGCTATCCCTCACAGGGAATTATATAAGATTAAATTTTAATGATAATGTTTCACATGGGTATTAAATGGATGGTTTTACATGGGCAATCATGTAGACTATTGTAAATGTTTCTTTTGGAAGAAACTCCCCACTCAATAAGAAGCCACACAAGTGCAGTTCAAGTTGAAATCCCAGATCTTCATTATAATGGTAGCCTGCAGAATGTACACTACATTCATGTCAGGTATAAATATTCTACTAGGCCTATAGATTTGCCCTATTTATTATTCAGATAACAGAAAAGCACGAAAATAATGAGGTAGTTAATGTCACATTCGCTTTTACACTGTAACTAAACTAGGTGACGGACTATGCTCTCTGTGCTACTTATTTTCTAGTCAAAGCTTTTGAACATTCAAGGCAATTCGTGTTGCAATCACCAGAGTTCGCTATTTGCTAACTTAATCGTTATGAAATCATGTCTGCACTAGGAGGCAAGGTAGTTCTTGTAGGCTATTACCAGTGGCTGTTGATTGATTTGACCTACTTTAATCAAGAATGTTGTAGGATTCCCATACCGAACCAAAGATTTCCGCCTTTACTTTTTTCATTGAATTAAATTAAGTCTTTCTCTATTCTTTACAAATAAAATATGTCAGTAAAAGCATAAAGCATGGGAAATGGGATTGTGAAAAAAAATCCAATACGCTGGATGGTACCAGTTGGTTAAATTACTCCTTTGGGAAAAGAAGTACTCGAGCGCCACTCTGTGGTGTAAATCGACAGGCTCGCTGAGAATGCTGGGATTATGAAGTTCTACTTGGATGCAGGCTGGCAAGCCTGATGAAACTGCATACACATACACGCTCATAGTTCTGTACCATGAGAAAGTTATCCAATTAAATACCCATATAGAACTTATGAATACGTTCTGAATGGCATTAGGACTATAGGCTTCTTGGGGAATTCATGAATTCGTAATGTATTAAACATTCCAATTAGATAGGCAAGTCTATGATGATTTCTCCCAGATCAATTCATACAAGAAATCTAGGTCTATGGTAGCTCTCCGTGTCTGGGATGAGATTAAGATTTCTTTCACAATCTCTGGTCTCCTGTAATTTTCTAGTGTCCTTCCCCAAGATGTCGAGCAAGTACAACTAGGAACGGATAACTTCGACGTGGTAAAAATGTATACGGTGCTGATAAAAAGTAGACATTATACTCTATAAATTGCGAAATTGCGAGTTCTTTTAAACACACAAGTTTATAGATTTCTACAGAACGTCATTGGTTGCATTTCTGAGGAGCTGAATTGGACAGGCTTTAAAGAGATGCACCAGCCTGCAGCCACTAGACGTCTCTCTCAAACCCGTAGCTGTAAAACGACGGTCCCCTTGGAGTGAGTCTGCACTGGCCAGTCAGTCAGGGGCTGGTATGTCTCCTTTAAAATATTTTTATTTGAATGTCGAGTACACTCATAAACACTGACCTACAGGCAATTGATTTTTTCCTCACCTTCCTTGGCTGTAAATATTTATTTAGGCTACGGTTGCTCTCTGTCAATCAAGTTTCGTTTCTAGGCCAAACATGGACCAAGCCCATTTCCGATTCTGCTGTTCTCAGTGGGTGAGAACTAGATCTATGTCAGACAGGAAACAGAATGTATTGCTTGCTTTCCCAATCATTTGAAATACTTGGTTGTAGGTTAAAAACATCCACACTCACTATTCATTGGATGTAGGACCATCTTCAACATCTCTTAGCAGTCTGAATCACCTTTCCTCCAATGAATCTTCCATATCCTTTTAAAATCTTAATTTGCATTGACTACTCATGATTATTCGGCGACCCTTATTGCTTATAATTTAACCAACCAAAAAAATAAAAGGAGAGTCAACATAATGTAAAAAAAACAACAAACAACAACAACAAAAAAAAAACATTTGTGCTAAAATAAAATGTCAGACTAAAAGCTTAGGCCTATGTCCTATTACTTGTCTTGTTTACTCAAAAAAATAATCCTTTCTGGGGTTTATTGCTCACAGTGAATTAGAACAACCTCCCCTGAGGTCGGGCAAATGCTCAATTCAACATGACCACATCCAGTTGACCACATGACCACATCCAACAGTGCATTTGACACACATCACCTGAAGGTCACACTCTAAACCAAAAAAGAGATGACCTGATATGTGACTTTGAATTGTTTACAGATGTCTTTGAAATGCTTAATTGTCAGTTTTAACTTTAGTTGTTGGACAGACATTCTGAAGTTGGATATTTTACCAACTGCATTGAACATTTTTAAGCAATTTTGAAATCATCAAGAAGAATTAGAGTGGCTATATGTATGTGCTATATGCCAATAAGTGTTGTGACAGACAAACAGTGACCTATGCATCTATGCATGATCTATGCATTCTGTCACTGCACTGCCTCATGTTTTGTTTAAGTTAAAAAAGGCATTAAACTGGCTATTTAATATCCCTCACAATAGGCCCATTTCAAAATTCTGATTCAACACAGCAGTGAAGATCCAATGGTATATTCCTCTATCCAGGTGTTGCCATGTGATGCTTTTGAAGGGAGCTGCTAACATCATATTTTATTATTCTCGTCCTTCCCAGTGCAGTGTGTGTAATGTGTTGAAGAAACTGAAGCATAAATGAAGCATGTATATGGTCTACTTAATATATTATTTAAGATATTTCAAAACAAGTCTATGAAATGTTGCACTGTGGTGCTGTGAAGACGGAAATTCCCTCTTTAGCAGAGGGCCTGTAGGTCATAATTAGCAGATCAGGCTGGAGTGCTTGGTCGGAATTTTTATTTATTTATTTTTTGAGAGAGAGAGTGGAGGAGTGGGCTGTGCTGTGTGTTGGCTTTTGTGGGTTAGTGTCTGTGTGTTTGTGTGTGTAAAGCCAGCTGAGTGGAATACATCTGAAACTGCTACTGCCAATCACACAGCTGTCTGACTGGAACAAACTCCATGCATCTATACACACACACACGCACACACTCCTGACATACACACCTGCACACATATTTATATATAGAAAAGCACACACGCTCACACACACATACTCTGACACAGGGTAATAACCATCCTGAACCTTCCCTTCAAAAAGCTCTGACACTTTCTATTTTCTGGTGGAAAATACAGCTGAATAGGCAACCATGGCAACAGAATCCATACAAACATGACAAGGAGTCATAATAATTCATTAATCTTTTTATATGATCAGATAAGTTACATCAACAGAAAAAAGATAAACAGAACAGTATGCTGTTCACATACTCTCTATGTATGACTTTACATTATTGCAAGGGATTGGCAAAAATATCCATGAGATATCCAACATGTGAGTCTGAAAATACAGAGTTGGACACACAATAATGATATTGCTTACAATTTATACTGCACATCTACTCAGAGAAACAAAGGGCCCGGGAGGCAGCTGACGCCAGAGCCAATCTGGCTCAGTTCTACTTCAGATCTGGGCCAGATAAGACGCAGTGTCAGCCGCAGTTGGGGAGGGCCATGGGATGATAACTTAGAGGTGATAGCAGCTTGAAATGACCATATACATTTATGATCCTTAAAAGACTTAATATTAAATGTTGCTGATATGACACAAATAGAACTTTATTATTAATTTATTTATTCATTTACTTAATTAATTTTTTTGTTTCATTTTAAATTCTAAATTCAGCTCTTTTTTGCCCAGTAAAACACTCACATAGAAAATTCAGGGGGTCAAGGGTTAAAGTTCGCACTGAGAACAGGGCAACCTCCTTTTCAAGTAGAATGGCTTCGCATGTCCAAACTCTTCCAGAATGTTCTGTCACTGATCCTGCACGGTGTTATCAGTTGTCAACAAACAATCATCAGCAGCTAGTTTTTCTTGCCAATGTCAGATCATCCAACCAGTCCCCCTTGTGCTCCACTACAAGTTCTTGTATGCTTGCATGCTGGAGATGAATCAACTCCATTTTTTTAGAAGCTTGAAGAATAGCAAATTGCCTCCTTGTCTCCCACCTCTGTGTGCTGTTCACTTGTGTGCAGGTATCGTGACAACCTGCTCATCAACAAGTCCTGGCAGGCTCTGTCGAGCTGTTGTGCAGGCCCAACACTCCCTCGTTTCAGATGAGATTCAGTCAGCGGCTTTAGCTGACTAATACAGAGAGAGGGGGTCAGGATATGGCTGTGATTCCGAGAAGAAGGAACCCTTTTTCTCAACACTGGTTTTGTCTCTTTTTTTGCCTTCCCCACTGAAACCAGATCTCATCCAGTAAAAAACATAAAACAAAACAAAACAAAAATGCACAGAGGTCCAACTTGTCCATCGGCCTTTTATTTATTTATTAATTTCTGCATCTCTGTCTGTGTCTGTGTGCGTGGAAATGAAGCTCCTGAAAAAAGATCATCGCTTGTTCACATTTAGTTTTTTTTTTTGTACAGTTCTGCTCTGGCTGGGACTGATTGTCTACAGCTGAATAATAAAGAACTTCTTTTTGATGAAAGGAGGGAAGGAGAGAGAGGGGCAGGAGGGGGATGGAGAGAGAGAGAGAGAGAGAGAGAAAAAGAGGTAAAGAAAACAAAGATGCCCACACAGTGCTATGAAAAAGAGTGAGTGATGAACTGAAATGGCCCATAGGTCTCCATTTTCAATAACCTCATCTTTAAAACTCAGCTAACTGAGAATCCTTTCAAAACTTTACCCTTACCCTCCATCTCTCTCCTTCTATAACCCTCACCTCACCTTCCCTATTTCTCTCTCTCTCTCTCTCTCTCAATACATACAACGGAAACATTATCATAAAGCAGTATTAATCAAGTAAAGGGATATTGGCAATCGCCTCACGACACATAAACAAAGGCCTATCTTAAACTCTATAGTCATCTAACGTCTAATAAATAATTGAAACACAAATAAAAACGTAGACATCAACTGGTGCTGCCAGTCTTCCCAAGAAGCAGACAGGAAGTCTCTCTGGCCTCAGCTACAGACCAATCAGGAAAGGAACAGGGCTTTGTGTTTTTGAGGCAACAACTCTGACCCTAAGTCTGTGTGGTTCAAAGCCAAAAACAAACAACAAAAAAAAAGAATGAATCTTGAAGAGGTGTCAAAAACTAGTTATACAGTATACTTTATTCCTCCACTAGGGGGCACAGTAGACTACAGAGGCAGGCATAGTCACTAGAATAAACCCCCTGCATTAAGTAGATATCCATGGATAAACAAGAGTACACTTGTCTTCCTGTCCAAGGGGCCAAATGAAGGTCTACTCCTGAACTCTCACAAGATAAAAGTGACTCGGGGCAAACAGTTTTTGTGCCATACACATCAGAATATGGCTTATCATATTAGAAAGTAGAGGAGATATTTCTGGTGATAGATTTACGTTTAATCCTGTTGGTCTGTAGCTCTCTCTGACTGCATAGCTTCACCGATGCAGTGGCCCTTGTGATTGGCCACCTCTAGTAAGGGGAGAAAATAATTGGCGTGTGAGTGGCCCTAAGGGGCCCAGGGGCGGGCCTAAAGAGGGCGGGGCTAAGCAGAGGGGTCTGGATGATGGTTGCCGGACCTGGGGCGTGCCGCAGGGTGAGCGGGTTGGTTGCCATGGTGCAGAGGGTTGCCGGGGTCAAGGGTGAAGGGAGGAAGCTGGCAGTCAGGGTCTTGGAGAGCTGCTTCTGCAGAGCCAGTTTGGTCTGAAATGTGACAAGAGAAAAACTGTTGAGTCAATCTTGGATGTTAACCACGCATAGTAAACTGTAAAACATAAGCACACACATTGAAATCATAACATGTACTGTATATGACACATAAAAACCTATAAACTGAATTTTTTTCATAACTATAATGTAAAGTGAATGGGAGAGAACTATACTGTATGCAGACGACAATGTGTAAGAATGTGTTTGCATGTGTGTGCATGGGTGCTCGTTTGTGTGTGTGTGTATATGTGTGAATGTGTTTGAGGGTGTGGGGGATCAGTGGGCAACATGGATAGATTAAAGTGGGTTTATTTCTTAAGTCTTATCTTATTGCACACTTATCTTTTAGAATATGAGCACAAAAGCATATGGTGTGCCTGTTATGTGTAAGTGTGTGTGTTTGTGTGTGTGTGTGTGGTCATGTATATATTGGCACCCCCATCGTTAGGGCTTCGGAATGTAGGCAGAGGCCTGAGACAAAATCTGCCAAAAGCAGCTGGACAAATAGTTCTGTAACCTTTATGTGACTGTGTGTGTGTGTGTGTCAGAGAGAGAGAGAGAGAGAGAGTATGTGTGTGTGTGTGAAAGTGTGTGTGTGCGTGCGTGCGTGTGTGTATTTCTGTGTCTGTTCCCTGGTGTGACAGCATGTCTGTCTACACTAGTAGGGCCACAGTGGACCTCAATAGCTCCTTTAATACACTTGACAGTGGAAAATAATGTCCTTTCCCAGACAAACCCCACAGCCCCAACCCTTCCACCCACCTCCTATCCCATCATCCTCCTCAACCCAATATCCCAGCATCCCCCTCTACAGACCACCGCTTTCTATTGCTCCAGGATTTAAGGTACCAGCGACAACTTCAGTTAATTTTTTCAATGTGTGGCTATGGTTTCCTATGCATTGCTGTGTGTGATGTCAAAACGTAAAAGCAACGTTTTAACATCTTGAAGGAAGGACTGTACGACAGTGAGTGAGAGTGAGTGCAATGTCCAACAAAGTGTTTCTTATAAATTATCTTATAGATTTTCAAATGATCCATTTTGAGCAATTATAGACTACCAAACTGGATAAATCACTCTGCAGAAACCTAAAAAAAACTTACATAGTGTTTACTTTCTATCCCCATGGACAGCTAAAATCAGACTACTAGTGGTTAGTGGTCTGTCTCTGCCTCAGTGACACACTGAAAAGAATGCTGAGTGGAGGGTCTTGTGTTAGACATGTTTGAAGGGACTTGAAGGGACTATAAACCTTGTCGGTCATAAGGAATGGAGTCACTTCCAGACTATTATATACTGGTTTTAGCAAACTTTAATCGCGTGTAGCCTAACTATGAAATCACATTACTTCTCCATTTATACCATGTCGCTTGGTGATATATAGGAACTTCTGGTCATATTGACATTGGTCATTTATATTGCTAGCACACTGGCAGTAGATAAACCTCAGTCCTAATGCCGTAAGATACACAGCTATCATCCATGGACTAGACTCTTTGTGAGCATGCCCAGTTGCTGGGTCATGTGACTGAGACAATGGAGATCACACATGGACAATGACATGTGTTACCCACAAACTCTCTTGAATTGGAGAAAATATGATCTATAAGCACCTCTAATACTCAGACACACTGAATGATTTCTGTATAAATATACAGACAGAAAAAAGCATTTAATGTGTCTTTATTATATTATTATTATATTATATAACGCAAGACAATCCTTGGCTGGTACACCAAGACCTAGATAGTCCTCAGCATTCTCTGGATTTTAAAGATATGCCTTAACTTTAAACTTGATATCGCCTAAACTTTAATTTTATTGTTGATTATAGTTGAATTGTCTATTGTGAAAATGTCTAAGATGATGTAAAATAATGCTTAAAAATAGTTACACTGGTGCATACAAATACACATGCATTTGACTGACTTGTTAGGCTTTAACAAATGTGTATACTTTTGTATGTAATAAACAAATCATTGTTTATTCATGTCATGGTAACATAGTGCATATTTAATTTGGTGAGGAACTGTCACAAACAATAAAAAAATACTTTTAAAATTATACTAGAGTAGAAATACTTGATATACTTTTATAATTATTATACCTCATAGAGTAGAAATAGTATTATAAATTCTAACTATGACATCATACAAATGATCACAGGAAATTCAACAGCTCATTAACCACATCTGATTCCTAAAAGCATTAGTCCCATTGGCCAGCCCAATACTGCACCCTTCTGTTGCCCCTCCAGGGGTGAATGTGCCCCAGGGCTCACCTGAGGGCTAACAGTGGTGATGGCACAGGGGTGGCAGACACCACCCAGGGTGGAGAGGGCACCACTCGACACCCCCGAAACCCCATTCCACCTGACACTCTGCATGGGGAAAGAGACAGGACAGAGGGGGGGCAGAGTGAGTATGTCTGCAGGTGGATGTGTGCTTGACATGTGTGTTGTATTTTTAACTGTGTCTTGGTATGATTTATAATTTACTTGGGTTGTGTGCGATTGTGTATGTAAGTGTGTGTGTGTGTGCATGTGTGTGTGTGTATGTGCGTGTTTGTGTGTGTGCGCGCGCATCTGTTTGTGTGTGCACTTATGCATGCATGCACCAAAAGCTGTGTATGTGTGAAGATGTGGCTACACTTCACTCAAGAGGTTCTGAGAGAAAATGTAGTGGTCTGAAGCTCTGTATGAAGAGCAAGTTTGTGGTGAAGAACATATCTGAACCAATCAGAGACTAGACCACACACTTGTGAAAGAATCTTAAAAATGTTAAAAAGGAATGAAAAAGTATTTCTGTGGTGGTGGTGTGTGTGTTTCATAAAGGAATATATGAACTCACCAACACTTGATTTGGCTTCCAGTAGATAGAAAAATCGAGATGTGTCTCTGTGTGTTTATATGTTATATGTTTATATGTGTGTGTATGTGTGTGTGTGTATATATATATATATACATATATATATATGCGTGTGTGTGTGTGCCTGTGTGTATAGTATGTACATGATATGTGTGTATGAGTATGAGAAGGACTCACTGCTAGCACAGAGTTGGTTTGGCTCTTGGTGTAGGGGCTGAACTTTGGTTTGGGAGGTTTCCCAGCCAGGCGGTCCTTGTGCCTCCGACTGCTTGTGTGCTATAGAGCAAGAGAGAGAGAATGAAACCACTCAAAATATACAGACAAATATGACAAAGTTTATAAACACAAACACACACACACAGAGAAAGACAACCTCACAAAGAGTACTTTCTGTATGCAACTGTTAACACAGACACACACAGATTTGCACACACACACACCTGTTTGAGCTGCGTCTCTGAGTTGACTGTGATGTCACAGATGTCGCAGTGGAAGGACTGGCTGGCCAGTGGCGTGCAGCTCTTGTTGCCGTGGCGTTTGGTCCTGGTTGCCATGCGGGACGAGACCAGCTTTCCTCGTCGCCGCGGCTGCACACTCTGACCCTCCAGCATCAGCTTGTGCTTGGAACCTGCAGGCACCACAAAACAGACCACAACAGTGAGTCTCCCCCGTCTCACCCGTCAACTATGACATCAGGCACACCATAATCATTATATCAGTCAGCCACTCTGTTGCCATGGATGTATTGTGTTTGAAATACTGCGTATCACTGGCACAAGGATCACAGCACAAGCCTGTTTCCTGAAAAGGTGGGAAGTTGTGTGAAATGTAAATAAAACATAATGTGATGTGCCTGACAATCATGTTAGCCCATTACATACTTTATGGAAAATAGTACACAGATAACAAGTCGAGTAAAATTTATTTGAAATTTACAGAGCAGAGAAAGCAGAGATCTGTTCTGTGGTCAAACCACACAACTAAACTCTTTTTTTGTAAATTGATTGTGTATCTGTATCTGTGCTCTGGACTACAGAAGAGACGAAGCATCCAACAGAGAACAGTGCAAAAGCCATTGTCCGTAATTGTGCATGACTTGTTATGTATGTATTTATTTATTTAATTACCCCCCCCCCCCCCCTCTCACATACACACACTCCTAACACTTAACATGCTATTTATTTCTTATTTATTTTGAGGAGCAAGAACACAAGAATTTGATGCTCTTATTTTAGTATAATGAGATGTAATAAAGACTATGTTGAATGACTGCCAATGGCACAGGCAGCTCCCACATGTGCAAAGGCAATCAACTTTGTTCAGGAAAGGAGCTGAATATTTCAAGTAGACAACACCATACATTCTGTAGTTATGCACAGAACAGCACACAAAATTTGGCTCCAAACTGAAAAAGTCAAGGTGCAAAAATGACCTGTCTGCAGTCCTGACCTGATTAGCAAATCATCACATTTGTATGTTTATTTACATTTTCCAAAGCTCCCAATCGTGTGAAGACACTGCTACCAGTTCAGCCAAAACTGGTAGCTTGGACTTAAATAAAATAAAGGAAATGCTGTTTGCAAGCTTTGACAATTGCCTTTGACTATCAGGGAACTGTGGAATCTCAGAATATGGTATCACAGTGCATCACGATATGACATCATGATCCATGTATCGTGATCTGGAAGTCCTTGCCAATACACACCCCTAGTTGTCAGAAGGACAAACAGAAAGTGAAATAATAATGGAGTAATTTAATGTTTTTCAATATAATTTGGGGTATATTCCTGAAATGTAAGTGTACAATTAGTTGTCAGTTAAGTGCACACTGTTTTTGCTACTAGGCTCTCCCTACAGGAGTCGACAGCACAGTGTGTGAGAGTGTACTGTACTCTAGTGTAGAGTCTAGTCCTTCTAGAATGTACTGTAGGCAAACGTCTGTACTACTGCTGTGAGTTCCATCACTGTGATGACTGCAGTACACGACATACAAGTATCAGGTAAGTGTAGGGTCCAGTATATAGTGTGTATATAGTGTAGTGGCAAAAGGCTGTACCGCTGAAGTGAGCCTCTAGCTGAGATGTGGAGTTTACTGTGATTTTGCACACAGGACAGTGCAGGTGTTGCTTGCTGCTCTTTTTGGGGTCCTTCTCCTCGTCAGCACTGCTGGGGAGGTCCCCCTCACTCTTGGGGGGCTCTGGGTGCTCGGGGTCTTGTGCAGGGAGGCTATCTGTCATGCTCTCTGGCTGCCCGGAAGCAGGAGAGACTTCGGGGGAGAGGTGAGCTGGCGTGTCCAGGGAGGAGGTCTCAGAGACGGGAGTGAGCATCAGTGAGCTCCCCTGGGCTTCCTCCATCTTACGGCTGCCAGGCTTGGCCTCGCTGGCGGCTGTGGAGGAGACAGGGAAGAAACACACACATACACATTTGCACAAATACAGGTGTGAACATGTATACAAACACACAGACTCACACAGAGACATACACATCCACATATGTACATTCAAGCAAACACACACACTCACACTCACACACACACACATTTATATTAGCATCATCTTTCAAACAGCAGCGGGTCATAAACAGCACGCCTCTTTGTCTCGGTGATGACACCATAACTCTGTTTTATGAAGTCACAGTGCAGCAGGATGTGAGCAGCGGCAGGCGACAGCAGCGGGGGCAGCAGCAGCGGTGCTGACAGACAGGTAAATTAAACGGCAGGCTAATCGATCGCCTAATCAATGCAACGCCTCTGCCGCTCACCCCCTCGCTCGCTCCTTACCAGCATGCCACTCAATAACACCACTCAGCCTCTCTCTCTCTCTATCTCTCACTCTCTATCTCTCTCTTTTCTCCCCACCTTCTTTCACTTGTCTCTCTCCTCATTACTTTCACTCTCCCTTGTATTCTTCTCTCTCTTCCTTCTCTTTTTTTCTTTTTCTTTTCTTTCTCTCTCTTCTTCTCTTCTCCTTTCCTTTCTCCCTTTCAATGTCTCCCTCCTCTCTCTTCCTTCCCTCTATCTCTCTCTCATGCTGCGCTGTCATCAATCAGCTGCCATGGCAACAAAGAGTGGAGGCGGGTGGAAGAGGATGGAGTGGAGTAGATGTGGAGTTTGAAAAAAGAGAGAGCACAAAAAAGGATGGACAGGGAGAAAAAGGAGAGAAGAAAAAGACAAGTACGAGTGGATAATATATATGTGATAGCAAATTCGGTGAAATGAGAGAGGAAAAAAAAGACAGCAAAATGTGACAGAGAGAGAGAGTGAGACAGAGGACAGACAGAGAAAGAGAGAGCGAGAGAGAGAGAATATTGAAGAAGATACCCTTGTGGGCAAACGAGGTTAAACGGACAGAGGCAAGGAGTAAATTGAGGACACAGCTCTAGCAACTAATGCAGAATGCCAAGTAATGAGCGGCCACTTTGTCATGGGGGCCAGTGAGGCCTGAGTCAAAATTAGCATGACATCTGTCCCACACAATTCTACACACGTCTGTCATACGCATCTACAGTGAAACATCAGTCTGCCATTGACCTGACTGGCTGTCAGAAAAGTCTCAACTCAACTCTGACCAGATTCTCTCTTTAAGAATTAATTAGCTCCCTCCAAACTCCATAAACCCGTTTCTGGGAGGATTCTTACATTTCAGTTTTAAGACATGGTTGATTATGCAGTGAAACTGTTCCTTGTGTTTGTGTTGTGTTGGATTTTGAGAGTGGTAGGAGAGAAATGGGAGAGATGTGGTGCGACCAGGAAAAGACCACGGTTGGATATGAACGCTGGTTGATTTTAAGATGCCTTCAGCATGTGTGTATGTGTGTGTGTGTGTGTGTGTGTGTGTGTGTGTGTGTGTGTGTGTGTGTGATTGTGTATCTGGAAAACTTCCAACCAGATTCAGGAGATAATTGACTTCAACACACACACATATGTCAGCATCAAAAGACCTCAAAAAGCCTAAATAACAGCATCGGTCACCTACCTGTCCTCTCAACCAGAGGGGCCTCCATCAGAGGCTCTGGAGTCTCGGTCTTCACCTCCTCCGGCTCCCTCTCCCTCTCTCGCTCCCTCTCTTTTTCTCTCTCCCTCCCTGCCG
>JAIFZK010000002.1:11205000-11237500 GCA_027481765.1 Tenualosa thibaudeaui
TAATAAGCTCGTGTTGGAGCAATTCCAAGACGCGTCGACTCATGTCATTCCCATCACACACGGCCACACACACACACACAGATACACAGATTATGCAAATACGCACACACACAAACACACACACACACACATAGATACACAGATTATCCAAATACACATACACACACACACACACACACACATTGCTCTTTTTTCATTTCAAAAATTACGGTTGGGCTTCAAGGCCTTATTGGGATTCTACCATTAAAATGCTAATAAGTCATAAAACTCAGGGTGCAAATCAAGTCCCAACAAGTCAAATATCTAAGGAATGAAAAGTGAAAAAAGAAAAAAAAAAACAGAAAGGCAAATTGCTCTGTTATCAGTTTCCTACAGGCAATGGATGTGGATAGCATAGGAAGAAGAGGAAGAGGGGAGTGATTGCGCCTGTGTGTGTGTGTGTGTGTGTGTGTGTGTGTGTTTGTGCACGCGTTTGTGAGTGTGTGTGTGTGTGTGTGTGCGTGTGTGTGTCTGTCTGTCTGTTTCTGAGAGAGACGTCACTATGAGTAGAGAGAAAACGGAAATGTGTTTTACCTATTACTGTTCTTGTGTGCAATTGTAATAATTAAGATAAAAATATGAAAGTCAGATAAATAAGGCACCCATTGTATGCTTTTTCAAAACAACAGCATTTTTAAAAGCTTCTTTCGTTTTCTCTCTCTCTCATACCCTTGCTCCCTTCAAAGTCACACACACAATGTGTGATTTATGATGTCACAGACCCATGGCAAACAAAAAACGGTGAAGACTAGACATTGATAAGCTAAAAATAAATGCTCATATTAAAAACTATAATGAAATCTGTTTGTGTGTGTGTGTGTGTGTGTGTGTGTGTGTGTGTGTGTGTGTGTGTGTGTGTGTGTGAAAACAGTGTAATACAAATTATCTTGGTAACATTGTAGTGGGCAAACAGTACTAAAAACATCTAGGCTTACCTCTAAGCTAGAGGGGTAACTTCTGTTCTTAAAAACAAAACAAAACAAAACAACAACAAAACATTTTTTTTCAGTTCAAGGTTGCACGCACGTCTTTTGAGAAGCAGTGACCAAAAATATATCTGTAGTGGTTTTAGGGAAGGAAGGCATTTATATTCATCTCAACACAAGCTTTTTGTTCTGACAAGAAAATTAAATTGAATAGAATGAATATACATTTTCAGTGATATATTTTTGTTATAATAATCTTGTTCTAAAATGTTGATATCTGATAAAAACCCAACAATAGCCTTCCTTCACACTATTATAGCATAAGGCTATCAATGGTAGAGTCTTCCTTCACACTATTATAGCATAAGGCTATCAATGGTAGAGTCTTCCTTCACACTATTATAGCAGAAAACTGGAAATAAAGTAGAGATGCAGGCAAGAAACAGATACGGTAAAATGGGACATTTTATCTGAAGAATGATGCTAAAATAACAAACTAAACTGATGTGGTTTTGAGTGAGTGGTGTTTATCTCCCTCTCTCTCTGTCGTTCTCACACACACACACACACACATGGACACACTGACACACACACACACATGCACACACTGACATACAGAGGCTCATATAGCACACAGCATATATCTCACAGACAAAAATGTAATTAGACATTCTGAACTGAAAAGATGATCTACTCTCCTTCTATTTTTCTATGGTGTGTGTGTGTGTGGATGATGAAACTGTGCCAAGAACAGAGGGACAGAAAGAATAGGAGAATACTGAAAGCAAAAATGGGGCATGAGGGGAGAGAAAGAGAGAAAGAGAGAGAGAGATGGAGAAAGGGAGTGAGCACTGAAGGTGCACTGAAGGTCCTACAATGGATAATTTCTGTTCCTTGGTGATAACCAGTCACACTTTCTACCACACATTGTCTGGTTAACAAAAAGCACAAATATACACAGATTCTGCCCAAGCCAAACATTGCCCCAGTGCATAGTCATATAAAACACTCTCTTGCTCTCTCTCTCACACACACACACACACACACACACACACACACACACACACACACACACACACACAGATGTCTGCAAACACACACAGATTAAATGGGGAAAAATGCCACTGGCAAAGGTAGGAATAGGGACCACAGAGGCAGGAGTGGGGTGTGAGGGGAGAGGATGACGGATGAAAGAATTAGAAGAGGAAGGGGAGAGGGATGAAAGGACGAGTGCAGGAGAGAAAGAAAGACAAAAATAAAAACAGGGAGGTTTGGGGGAAGAGAAGAGTGGAGCAAAGAAAAGAACATTAGAGGAGAAAGGAAAGAGAGAACGAGGAATGGAAGAACAGAAGAGAGGACAGGAGAGGAAAAAAGAGTAAATAAACACCCTCTAACTCTATAAACACAACATGGTTATAACTATGTGTAGGGATGAGGTCTACATAAGATCACAGCGGCAGAGTATACTCAGCTGTTGTTACATTATAACTACACAATTAAATATGCTATAACACATGTTATAACAATAAGTAACAGCACATTAATGTAGACCAATTACATAGGCACTGTAATGTGTGTTAATGAGAGAGCCAATGCACCACAGCATAGCTAATAGTATGTTATAGTGTCCTTATGGTGTAATTACAATGTAACCACAATACTGTGATGTAAATGATACTGTGAAGTCATAAATGCTACTGTGAAAGAATCCCAGTGCCCAACACTGGACATGAGCCTTACATTATGCTAATTTCATATATTACATTATTTTATTGTATTAATTTTCATTAATATTTATCCATTTTGTTTTTTATTGTGTATTAATCACTGTTAATCCTCCTCCTTTGATGTGTCTCAATGGTCTGTTCAGTCTAGTTTGGTCTATGTAGTCATATATATTTTTTGTGTTTTATACGATGACATTCATCTTTTTTGTTAGCCTAGTTACTAGTAGCACCTGAAAGCCTGCACAAAAATAACTATTTGAGAAAGAAAGAAAGAAAGAAAGGTTCAAGTCTATAGTGGTTACAATGTTGGCATGGAAAGTGGATAAGGGATAGAGAGAGAGAGAGAGAGAGACAGAAGGAGAGGGAGAGATGAGAAGTAGAATGAGAATGGGAGGAACAGAGGGAGGAGGAGAGGGAGGAGGTGGAGAAATGTGTTTCTCACTAACGGTTGAGTTGAAGCGTAGGTGGCAGATGTTGCAAGAGATTATCTGTTTCTTCTTGAGTGGCTGCGGAACCCCAAATGTGTGGTTGATGACCGCCTTCTGGACCGGGTCCATCTGGGTTCACACACACACACACACATAAAAGAAAAAGAGAAAGAGGGCGTTAGTGTGTGAGTGACAGAGGGAGGGACAGAGAGAGAGAGAGAGAGAGAGAGAGAGAGAGAGAGAGAGACATGAAATTACACACAGAGATGCACTCTCTTGCAGTCAAAAAATAAAAAGAGCGAAAATATACTGGCCCATACTGACACTTAAAACCAAGAATCAACTCTACATCATTTTACAATTACCTATAAAAGAGGTCATTTTTATATATTAGAAATAGTAACATTTTATAGGTGTTTTTCGGGCACAAAAACATACAGTACACACAGCCATTCACTAGGATCAGCATAAAGTCAAAAAGCTGAAATGTAAGGTCTACTGCTGATTGAAAATCACAATGCAATATCACGTACAGGACAGTTAAAACACGTGCACGTGCACACGCACACAGATAATAGTACTACACACACACACATACACACACACACACTCTCTCTCTCTTACAAACACACACACATCCTCTAGATCTCTATCTCTTTCACAAACACACACATGCGCGCACACACATACACACACAAACAAACACATACACACGCACACACACACACACACACACACATGGCTGCTGGCCAGTGCTAATCTGTTGTGAAGGACCTAAGATGATGTGGCTACTGCGGCTGTAGCTGTGGCATCCTGCTGCATAAGGAGCCCCTACAGCACGCTTACGTAAAACACACACAGTCTGAGGAGGCTCAAGAGAGTGACTAACAACACAGCATCACAAAAGCACCCTTCATGATGAACTTCATGCATTACTGTAGAAAGAAAAGTGTATACTCAAGTGCACATGCGCAGACATACACACACACACACAGTGGAGCATTGCAGCAGCAGCACAGCAGTGCAGTGTGCGCAACGTTATTGACTCCCACAAACCCCATACACCATGTAGTTTACAAACAAGTGATTTCATCACAATGTAGGTATCATTACGCTCTCCTTGCAGAGAGTAAATACAATTATACATCACCATCTCAAAAGCCATTTGGCTATAACATTGTTTATTACAATATACTGTTTACAATGGTTTGCATTTGGCTTGCTGTTTACTGTGCGCAAGTGTGTGTGTGTGTGTGATAACCTTGATCTGTAGCTAATAAACCGAGTAAGTAGTTTTCAAGCTATTGATTAGGACCAGACAGGAATCATTGACTAGTGGATAAATCCATGTTTCTGTTTCACTTTAGTTTTGTATGCATTCATTAAGAGCATCTCCCCTGAGTCACACAAAGCCCAGACTAGATGTTGGGTTCATTGGAAGGTAACGTGAATCAGCTGGCGGGAGTAAAGGAAAGCCTCTGGCCCAAATTCCCATCATGTTTTGTGTGCAGTCTCTTCTTGTTTGTTGCGTGGACTGAATGGTTGCACAGATCTCTCTCAGTAAATCAGTGACACAGCTCCCAAACAGTAATTGCCATTTAATGATGCATAATATGCAGCTTCCTGTGTTTTTCAGCTTCTAATTAAGTAAAATAATATTTTTTAAGAATTAATACTGTCTGAGATATATATTTGTATATATTAGATATATATTATCTGAGATATATATTCATTTGGTGCAATACTGCTCAATAGTACCAAATAAAAAAAACATATTGGTGAAAACATTTATTTTCCCTTCTCGATTTTTTTCATTCACATAGTCCAAATCAAGACTATTACACCTAGGTTTATGAATGGAGATCTGACATTGTTTCAACAAAGTAGATCCCATCTCACCGAGGCCAGGTGCAGGACAGAGAAACATATCAGTGAAATAGAAATAGAAACCGATTTTAAGGTTTATTTAATCAAGCAATGTTTCGACCCACCAGGGTCTTCTTCAGGCATAGGAAGATCAGTTGAAGATCTGGCTTAAGCATAACAGCAGATATCTGTGTAGCTAAACTAATGCAGCATGTAGGACTTGCAGTCTTATAGTACTAGTTTAATGTGATTATTTTATGTCTGTAAACTATCTTCAAGGATTAAATTACATCTAGGCCTCTGATTGAAATGAAGGAAACTTTTTGTTCCACTTTCTGTGGTACAATGAAAACAGGTCTCCTCCAGGGTGACCTGTGAGCCAGGGGGTGTCCTGTGTAGCACTGTTCCCATCTAAAGCCTCTGAAGGGTGGGGATGACCCTCCCACCGTCTCTGTAACTGCTATAATATACCTCCAGCAGATGGGCTGCCTGCTCAGGGCAAAGAGATCAGGCAAAACCGAACACCATAGCCTCACATCTGAGCAAAATGGGTATCAGGGTAGGAGGCTGAGACTTCAAAGAACACACACACACACACACACACACACATACACACACACACACGCACGCGCACACACACACACACACACACACACACACAAGGGTGTACAAGCACACCTAGACATGTTGAACACTTGCAGTGGATGATGAAAGAAGAAGAAGAATAAAAAGCTCACTTTCTGGCCTCATGTTGGGATGTGTAACATCATAATTGGATATGAACTAAACCTTACACACACACACACATCCACACACAGAAGATCATAAAAACCAACCTCTCTGACCTCTTTTATGACATGTGGTGTATCATGCTGGGAGCTAGTCTCTCTATACCTTTCTCTCTGTCTCACACACATACATGGACGCGCACGCACACACACACACACACACACACACACTATAACAAACAAATATATGTCCTCTTTTTGTCTATCTCTCTACAAACACACACATACTTGTGCATACACCCAGGTACACCAGACCCACTGACCGTGTTGAAGTTGGGGAAAAGGCTGAGAGGGGTGGAGCCATTGACCCTGAGGGGCAGGAAGTGCTTGAGGTCCAGCTGGGGCTGCAGAGGGCGGCCAGGCAGAGACAGTGAGGCCAGCAGGGGGCTGCCCTGGGCAGGACTTCCTGTTGAAGGAGAAAACAGGAAGCAGATCAGTCAATCTCCATCAGGGAATCAGGTTTGCTAATCTGTGCGACAACTACTGCCAGCATTTATGAGTTGAGCATTTTTACAACAAACAGATACAGACACAAACACACATGCCAGCACAGACAGACTGACAGACTCACACAGACTCTCCCTCTCTCTCTCTTACACACACATATACACACACACACACAGACACACAAAGTATGATAACACTGGTTGACTATGATGCTACTGTTACTTCTTCCAAGCATTGTAATTCTGCAGTTTACAGCAGAAACACATTTTAAACCTACATTGCTCTACAGATGAAAACAACAAGCAGAATGACAGCCACAAGTGGATTCTCTCCACATTAATAACAAGTCTTCAAATGCTTTAGACTGTTTCATAGTAATAAAATATGAAAAAAGTCCCACCTTTAGAGATAATGTCACCTTCACAGTACACATGTAAAAAGAGGACTCTCTTCATAAAGAGGGATTGTATTTTTGTGAGTGTGTGACATTCAGGTTCTCGCTTCCTCGCTCCGGTTCCACGTCATCTCCCTGTCTGTCCAATGCTACGCGTTTCCTTTCACTCAATTAAAGAGCTCCTTATCTTTCTGAGGTGAAACTTTCCTCCAGAGCGATTATCCGCCGCACACATTAACAGCAATCAGGACTTATTAAAAGTGCCTCTCTCCCCTTCTCTCCCTCTTTCTCCCTCTGCTCTTTTGCGCTTACTATGCAACTATGTATCTCTCTCTCTCTCTCTCTCTCTCTCTCATACCATTTTTCTTCCTCTCTGTCAGTAATTTTTTCTTACACCTCAGTCACCTCTCTCCAATTTCCTTTTTTCTCATCCTTTCTGTTTTTCTGTCATCTCAGGGCTCCTTATCTATTCTCTCTCTTCCGGGCCTCCTTCATCCCTTTTTCCTGTCCTTCTATGCCCTCCTCCCCACCACTCCCCCTTTTCTCAGTGAGTGATTGAAAAGTGCGATGGCTGCAGATTGCAGCGCCCCCGTTCCCCGTTCTCTGATTAGCGCTCTGATTGGTGATTAGCGTGGGTACGGAGAGAGAAGTTTAATTACCGTCGTTTGTGGCTCATGCTAATCGCATCAAAGCGCCTAGTGACAGCTAAACCCTCACAATGCCTTCCTTCCCTCCTTCATTCCGTCCTTCTTTCCTTTCCTTTCCTCTCTCTCAAGGGTCTAGTGTTAGCATCTAAAGTGCATGGTGATAGACAAACTCCACAATGCCTTGCAGGTGTCCACCCTCCCTTCCTTCCTTCCTTCCTTCCTTCTTTCCTTCCTTCCTTCCTGTCCTTCCATGTTTTCCTTTCCTTTCCTCTCCCTTAAATAGGCCACTCTGCTTCAACCCTCTCTGGTGTTAGCATTACACGTGAGATAGCAAGTGGGTTGCCTTCACAAGAGCATAGCCAAACCCCCACAATGGGATAACTTCACAAGAGCATGGCATGGTGATAGCCAACCCCCCCACAAATCTTCCACAATGCCTTCTTTTCTTTCCCTTCCTCCTTCCTTCCTTCTGTCTTTCCTTCTTTGCCTTTCATCTCCCACAAGGGTCCAGTGTTAGCATTGCAAGCACATGGTCATAGCCAGCTAACCCCGCAATGCTTTTTCTTCCTTTCCTTTTCTCTCTTTCTGTCATTTCCTTCCTTCATCTCCTTCACGAGCCCAAACAGCACAGCTGTCCCACTCGGCCCGACGCACACAAGTGACCCCTGCCAGCGATATTGGAGCATGTACAGATTATATGCTTGCATATGTTAACTAGCACAAAATGGAATCTGTGTAACTCGTTAAGTCATAATAATGAGGTAATGGCGAGGAGGAGCACCACACGTGAGATCAATGCGGGGAAATTGGGAGAATGAGGAGGAAATGGAGCATGAAACCCTCACTGCGGTCTGGCATGAGCAAGCTTAAACTGGTTCAAACCAGTCCGTTGGGCAGAGTGCCCCACCACCACCCCCACCAAATACATACACGGCCCAGCTAAACACAGATCCCCCCTTTTTCCATTTCGCCTCACATGCTGGTAGTGTGATACTCACAACAGGGGTAATCAGTTTGGTAGGGCAGGGCAGCATACCTGTCAACTAGTCACATTACACACGCAGCTCTGCACAACCTGCTTCTCATTCTATTGCCAAATGCCCCCCCTCCCTTCCGCAGGCACCCCTCCCCCCAAACCTCCCCCCTGCAAATGCACTCTTCAGCTCTCTGCACCTGCTTCTTCCCACTCCCCATACCCATCAACCCACCCCCCCCTATGCATATCGTCATAGTGGAGCGCACACAGACACACACACACACACTCACTCACTCAATTTGAGCCTGTGAGCGAGTGTTGCGATCGACCCATTTAACCTCCTCTTTTATTATGCGACCCTGTAGTCCGCTTCAATCGATTCTAATTTCAAGAGGTGTGTGTGTGTGTGTGTGTGTTTGGGGGGGGGGGGGGGGCTGTAAGTGGCCACACTCACATTTCCCTCCTGAGTGTTGATCTCCTCTCTCGCTCCCTTATTTAACAAACAGCGAGTCAACCTCATCAAGGGTGGTCAGGACAAAGGAAGTGCCATGAAATGACTGTACCAGGGATGTGAAGTGATTTTTTTCTGGTATAGTTTTTAATATACTTACTACTAATCAATATGCTATTCTTGCACCTGCATCATGTAGACAACTTAGTTGTCTGCATTTCACCATTTTATGAAGTCAGGTCTGGTGTATATATATAAATAAATCAATAAAATAATTATATATAAAATAAATATATAAAATAAATAAAATAACTGTTATTTATATATTAACATTATTTTTATTTGTATGCATTTTTGGTTTTGGTTTTTATTTGCTCATATAAGTGGGGCAGGTATACCTAGGTTTCAGGTCTGCAACATTTTCACCATCCACTCATATACTGACACACACACACACATACAGTGCTTAAAGCCGTGTTGCCAGCTCTGTGTGTGTGTGTGTGAGCAGCAGGCCTCTCTTGCACTAGGCGCCAGGAATCCATCATCTCCATTTATGCCGTATCGATTTCCTCATCCCCCCATCTCTCTCTCTGTGTCTCTCTCTCTCTCTTTCTCTCTCCCCTTTCATCCCTGTCTCTCCCCTGCGTCCCATCAGCAGGGTGGGCCCAATCAAGCGTGGCGGCGGCGTTAGCGCTAACAGAATGATCCCCTCTGTGCATCGAGGGCCGGTCTCACCCGTCTAAAGCCACGCTTGTTGAGCTCTGGCTACAGAAGAGGATGATGGGAGGACCATTGGGACTGGCACGCCAACGCAGATTACTAGAGTTGCGACTGACCTTTTTTTGTCAAATGATGGTGAAGATCATTGCACTGGGTTGGTAAGCTTTAATGTACTTACAGCACTGAGAAAATGCATAAGTCTTCTTTCAAGTTGGGGCAGAGACAGAGTAAATAAAAAAAATATTGAATCAAATATTATATTATATTATTTTATATTATAAAAGAGATATCTAACATATTATCTAAAATGTTTTCTTTTGATAGTTTTTTTCCTAATTGTTATTTCTGTTGTTCTGATCTATTAATGTTTTAACAGAAAAGAAAAAGAAAATCTGGGTGATACCTCACCACATGTTCATGCTACACAATTTAATAATTATTTTGTTGACTTTTATTATCAGTTTTTGGATATGACCTTTCTCTAACACTCAGGCAGCCTGTCACACTTGATTCTGGAAACAACATATCTGAGTGGCTCAGTGTTTTGCTGACAGAATCAATACAATGACTAAATGAAGAGAGATAATAGCTTTTTATTTAGTGGTACTTGTAATCTAAATTAATTGTTGTTGCCAAGTTTTTCATTTGAGGACTTACAAATGTCACCTAAGATTGAAGCAACTGAATGACGACATAATAATAATAATAATAATAATAATAATAATAATAATAATAATAATAATAATAATAACAATAATGTATTATTTTCAATTGTAAAACTAAGTACAAAAAATATCTAAATAGAAATCAGTATAAAAAAGATCAATAGTGAGATTGTGTGTGTGTGTGTGTATGTGTGTGTGTGTGTGTGTGTGTGTTTTACATTGTAGTAATGTGGCAGTTTTGTCCTCTGTCACAAAGTGTGTCAGCACAGTGCCCCTGCAGCTGTAAGCCTAAGGGACCCTGCAGGGCTCTCAAACCACTGCTCAGGTGTGGACCGTGGTTGTCCTGGCGACAGCAGGGTGGGAACATTTCCTAACGGCCGCCGCGCAGTGAAGCAAAGAGAGAGATGGTGGGGAGAGGAGGAGAGGTAGGATGGGGGGCCTGCAGAGAGCAAAAGAGGGGTGCGATTTCAGCTAAAATGGGTCGTTCCACTTAATCTGCTTGTCAGGGACGACTTTTGGGGACACTGAGTCTCTCTCTCCCTCCCTCTCTCCATCTTGTTTAATCCATCTCTCTCTCCCTTTCGCTGTTTTTCACTCAATCTCTCTCCCTCTCTCTCTCTACCTCTCTCTCTCCTTCCCCCCTCCCTCTTTCCCCCTGAAATTGATCTCATTAATCTTCCAGGCACTTACAATAAGTAGCTGCAAGAGAAATTTAGAAAGGCGAGAGGGGGGGTGTGTTTTTTTAGGGGCCGATGCTGGCATACAGACTCTGGTGTCCTCACACCGGGTGTGCTGCCCTTAACATCTCACACACTCGCTACCCTTGTGCTACATTTCAAATGTGTGTTTTTTTCTTCAAGTCGCCAAAAAAAAAAAGACAACGACCTACAAAAAAGGCTAAAGAGAACTAAAAGTCTTGATCAAAGCCTTTGAAGTGAAATGTTGGGTGATTCAGTCCTTTGAGGCTTCGAGGAAACAAATTATTTGCAGTTCATTTCCCAAGAAGGGGGAAAAAACATAAAGGAAAAAGAAAAATGCACAATTAAAGTGAATTCTATAAGACTGCAGTAACACGCTTCCTCAAGAACACGCAAAGCTAATTTGATAGGAATAGCCAATAAAAAAATCAAAGCAGTTCATCGTGAGCTATTATGACACATAGCTCACTCACCAACTGAATGTTGTAGATCTGCACAGCATATCAAAATAAATCTAATTCTAATTTTAAATAACAGGACAAAGTGAATATTTGAATATCATTTGACAGACACACAATGGGAATCAAACTGTAACCAAAATGGGAATATTGTCAAAGAGGGACACAGAGAGAGAAACAGAGAGAGAGAGTTTGAATTCAGAATCTGGGGAAGGTTGTCACAAAATGCCTTTGCAATGATCAAGCTGATACAGCTCAACTTGTCTCTTAGCCGCCGTAATGTGAATGTGACAGACAAGCAACCAAACAGCAATGAGAGCCACTAAACACTGCCATTATGAGATCACAATATGCCAGGCAATCATGGATCAAAGGTCAGAGCCAGGGCCCGGGTCAGTGATTGAGGTCACGGTTCAGAGCAAAGAGCCTAGTGCTTGTCACTGTCTATTGACTCATCGCCGACAATAACCACACAATTCTCCTGTGTGATTTTGTCACCATGTCACGCCGTGAAAACAAAATACACAAACGCCGACGGCTGAACAGGGAGTATATTGTAATGTAAATATTCAAATGAAAAGCTCATGAATATTGATCAGCCCAGCACACCTGGACGGGCTGCTGTGCGCTAGCCAAGAGATGTGGTGATAGAAAAAACAGAAAGAGAGAAATGGAAACAGAAAATGAGGGAGAGAGGGCGAGAGGGAGAGAGGGAAAGAGAGAACGAGAGAAAGAGAAACACTGCTGAGAGCCAAAATGAAACGTGAAACATGAATTTGCTTCGGGGAGCTTAACAACCTCGGGGCGAGTTCTCCAGTCAGCCGAGAGCGAAGCAGAAAGGCAGAGAGCCGCGGCTGATTAACAAACACGGGGAGACACTCTAATGGCTGTTCGTGCACAACAATGTGGCCTGAAACCCTTCCAAACAATGCTGCTCAGTCCTACGCAGGAGGAAAAAAAACAAAACAAAAATCCTCCAAAAAAGCACTCCGTGGGCTAGGCTCCTGAAATGAAAACAAACAGTTCTGACTGTCAACACAGAGGAATGGAAGTGACACTTGTGCCAGCCACAGCAGCCTTTTTTTTCTTAATTCCTGACATTGACGGATGCACGTGGGTTTCGTGTGTGAAATTTCCAGAATGCGTGGCATCATTTCTGGTCGAGCGCCTGCGTTCTGTGTCTAGAGTCGCCTCATTAGGTTCTGATAAGCCACCCTGGCCATGGTGAGTTGGGCTGAACCGAGCTAAGCAAGCAAGAGGAAGTATGAATTTAATAACACACACACACAACACACACACACACGCACACACACACACACACACACACACACACACACACACACACACAATACGTCTGTCTGAAGGTAAATCACGCATGACTTTTTTTTTTGTGTGCAGCTATATGAGCAGCAGGAGGCAAAAATGCTTCTGGGTAAACAAGCTATAGTGGGGTCAAGGGGTACAGGAATATATGCAATTAATAGTTCTATTAATGCTATTTTACTTCCTGTCTCTCCTTCTTCTTGCCACACACTCTCTTCTTACCTTCCTCTTCACACTTTGACTCCTCTCAAGTGCCTTCCACTCTCTTTTTGTTTCTTATGCAAGCTGTCTCTATCCCTCTCTCATTCGCACACCCAGACCTCCCCCCTGTCCAACACGCACACCCACACACATCCAGAAACCAAACACACACAGACTCACTCACAAAGACACACTTTCTCTTAAAATGGTGATGAGGCACACACATAGAATATAAAGTTTGCAAACAGCTGAGGCTAAGATGCTGGTTTTGACATCTCAGTCTTCATCAGACTACACCATACTCTGAGACCGGGCCAGACCTGGTTCTGGCACAGATCTGGTCCTGGAGTCTGTTGTGATTTTAGCCCTTGGAAGTGAACGATTGACCATGGACATGACGGAAAGAAAGGCAGGGAATAGAGTGTGTGATCTATTCCCAGGGAATGAGCGCAAACACAGACGGCTTGATCTCTCCATTATCTCGGGGATTAGTTATGATTACAGAGTGGAGGGCTTCATAATGAACAGGCTAATGGGGGAAACGACAGAGAGGGCTTCAGAGAGATGGAGAGAGAAAAGAGAGAGAGAGTGACAGAGAGACACAGAGATAGAGAGATGAAAGAGGGAGGAAGGAAAAGGATAAAACTGAGAAAGACAAGAGGACAAGGAGGGAGAGAATGAAAAAAGATGAAAGAATGCAGACAACAAAGGGAATGAAAAGAACAGGTGTGAAAAAGAGGAAGATCAATATATGATCAAAAAAATGTCAATCTTCTAGGTCTCCCTCATGCATAGCAACACTTAATACACTTCCACTGTTTGGAGTCCTAAATAATCTCACTTAATACACTTCCACTGTCTAGAGTCCTGAATAGTCCCAGTTACTACTATAAAACTAAATACATTTCTGTAAGTGCTCTAACAACCGGTAAAATAATAAAACAAACACTAAAGCAAAACAAGACATCTTCTTAGAGACAGCTTAAAGCTAACTTGTACAGCTAAGTGCACACACAAGGGAAATGAGCAGCCCAGGCAAAGCTTGAACACATTTTGCCATTTCACTAGACGGATGACATTATTCAGCCTGATAATAACTGTCACACATCATTCCGGAGAAACGGCAATCAAATCCAGCCTCATCAGATGGCATCAGCCGGAAAGCATTTTTCCTTGTCCTTGATAAAGCATGCTTTGTGTTTGTGCGTGCGTGCGCGCGTGTGTGTGTGTGTGGATAATTTGCGCACTGTGTGTGTGTGTGTGTGTGTGTGTGTGTGTATGTGTATGCACAAGCATGAACTAAAAAGACCAAGAACCAAAGGAGCAGCTGCTATCACCTGGCTAGGCATTTTACCCCCAGGCTTGTACAAGCAATTAAGAGGACATCACCTTGGAGCATTCAACTAGACAGAGAGAGAAAGGTAGAGAGAGAGAGAGAAGGAGGACGAAGGGAGTGCAGATGGATCAAGGAAAAAGAGAAGGGTTCCAAAACGGGAGGTAGAAGGGGACGATTTAAGAAGACAGACAGAGAGGACATTTGGCAGGACAGTTTCTATGTTTTTATTACCCCAGGGATATCTATCACTTGCACACTTGACTACGGCCTTATGAAACACTGAGAGATCAGTGGTCAGAACCTCATTATCACCAAAAACACAAACTCACCCCTAGCCCCTTCCCCTCTCCAGCCCACCCCACCTTCCTCTCCTGCAAAGCTTTTTGGCACAATAAGCCAGTCTTTCTCTTCAGTCACATCACCAGTGTGAGGAGCAGAGGAAGAGAAGAACGAGTGGGAAAAAAAAGAAGAAATGAAGTGATTGACAAACTGTACAATTACTGAGAAGCAGCTGCAGGAGCTGTTGGAGATCTGGCTGCTAAATTTGAGGGAGTGGGTGAACCATTTGAAAGAGATGTGGTGTGTGTGTGTCTGTATGTGCCTGTGTGAGTGCTTGTTTGTGTTAAATTTGAGGGAGTGGGTGAAGCGTTTGAAAGAAATGGCCCTCGTTAATGTAATCTAATTGTGCACGATGTCAATCACACCTGCCAGACTAACAAGTCAGAAGGAAATAATGGCCAGGCTAATGATTATTATAAGAATAGACCCCCCACCCCCCCAGGCCAAACCTCTGCACACAGTACCTGCCCCCTCCACAATGCAAATCTTAACTGTCTGCTATGCCCTCCTGCTGTTAGCAAAATTATGATTTGACTCTTGAGACTGAAAGAGGACATTCATCTCAGTATTTCGCAGGTAGGTTTTTGTCTTATATGTACTTTGTAGTATTTTAATGTAATTCTTCCAGATTCAAGTAGCTTTGATTGCAGCTTTTGCATTCATGTATGTAAAACAGAGGCTACATGAGGTAGGATAAGATATTGAAAGAAAGCTGTCCCAGCACTAGTTAGTCTGCACGTGGAAATGGTTTGTAAACACAAAACACTTTTTATAACATTCAGTTAAAAAAAGGACACCGTAGCTTCTTATTCTAGTTCTAAGAACTGAAAATCAACAGAGTGGAAACAGCCTGATGCTTTTATTAAAAGCAACTTACATTTGTCAACTATCAATTACATCAGGGCCAGTCCCTAGAGCAACTTAGGGTTAAGTGTCTTGCTCAAGGGGCACAAAGGCAACTAGCATGCTAGCCAGGTTCCTTAACCACTAGGCCACCACCGTCCATACTACAGGGCCTCTCTTGCAAGTTTGGTTCCAATTTAAGGGTATGTTGGACAAAAGCATCTGTAAAAAGAGTAAATATAAAACCCCAGTCTGCCAGTCGACTGATTAGTAAGCTCTTGAGGTATCAAGATCGGGAGGGAGGTTTGTTGTTCAACAGGCACAGCTAGGCTAGCCTGCCTCCATTACACTTGCATGTCTGTAACTGGGGCCTAGCATCCATACATCCCGGATTCAAACTATTGGAGTCTCCCCCCGCCCCCAATATCTAAACAGCTGAATCAATGAGGTTACACAAATATCAATACCACAATTGCTTATGCAAATACAACACCACAATTGCTTATAGAATTATCAATTTAAAACCAAAAGCAATGTCCACAGGTAAAGCCTCAGCAACAAGGCTCCAGAGACTGTCCTAAATTATTTATTGACCCCCACCTGTCACAAGATACATTAGCTTACGATGTAACTTGCCTGCCACCTTTTGCCAGTCATTTAAATCATCCATGATCAATATCAGGATCATTCATGGTTCCTGCAACTACTCAAAAAACTAGAGGGCTAATTTGAGAGTTGTGACCTCTGAAGAGGACTGCCAATCATAATGAATGTCAAGCGAAATTTGCTCAGTTGGTTCTGTTTGGAAATGTAATGGAGTCATCTATCAACTATTCCTCAGTAGATGATTTCCTGTCGAACTGTCGAAATGGAGTTGAACAAAATCTTCTGCTCTGTGTGTGTGTGTGTGTGTGTGTGTGTGTGTGTGTGTGTGTGTGTGTGTGCATTTTAGGCTAAAACAGGTCAGGCTCCCATTGGGGAGGCGAAATAGGTTGTTTGCATATTGGACATTCACACACACACACACACACACAATTGCCCCCTGCCCCATCTTGCTCTTTCTTGCTGTCTCTCTCACTTAGAGATACACACTTACAAATGATAAACACACACACAAAAACATATTTATGTAAACCAGTCAAACAGTCAAAAAGGAGCTGCACAAAATCTCCTTTCTGTGTGTGTGTGTGTGTGTGTGTGTGCATTGTGTAAAGAGGCAAGCAGGCTTAGTTGAGTTCATTTCAGAATTTTGAAGTGACAACCATTCGTGTCCATTAAGTTGCCGTCTTGGTGGGTCTCTCTGGTGTGATGTGTTTGGATTGTGAAAGGCAAGATCGATTTCAGTACTTCAACCACCAACCCTCTCAGCTAAGCTGTCTTCACAGTGATGAGGCTCAAACACTTCAACTATTAAGGTGACTCCTGGGATGTGTTAACGGTGCAGAATGGGCTTTTGTTTGCTACAGGGTAAAAAGTGGTTTGCAATTAAGCCTGTGAAAGTGTGCGTGTGTGTGTGTGTGTGCATATGTGTGTGAGTGTATGTGTATGTGTGTGCATATGTGTGCGAGTGTGTGTGTGTGTGTGTGTGTGTGCACGTGTCTGTGTGTGAGTGTGTCTGTGTGTGTGCGCATATGTGTGCAAGTGTGTGTGTGTGTGTGCGTGTGCAAGTGTGTGTGTGTGTGTGTGTGTGTGTGTGTGTGTAAGTGGAAGTTAAAGGTGTGAGTGTGCATTTTAGGGACAATGGCTAGGAGTGAGTGTGTAAGGGAGGGAGGGCATGTGTTTGTGCGTGTGTGTGTGTGAGAGAGAGAGAGAGAGTGAGAGAGACAAAAGCAGACAAAGATGGAGAGAATGTGTCAGTGTGAGAGAGTAAAAACAGGTAGCAGTTGAGAGTGACATCAGAGGATTGGGTATACTGACGGCCATTAAAGATTTCCATGGCTCAAACTGACAGCTTAACTGCTGTAGCCATCTGTGAACGGAGATATTGTTTTATACACACTCACACATACAAACACACTTGGCAACAAAACCTTTCAGAGGAAGAACAGTCAAGTGAAAAGTCAATTTTCTCAAATGGCTTAAAAACTCATGTGTTACATAAATCATTTTCATTTTGACCAAGTCCATTTTCAGAGCAGTAGCTGCCAACAGGCCGAGATCCTCTGATGGGCTAAGAGACTCTCTGGTGTGTGTGTGTGTGTGTGTGTGTGTGTGTGTGTGTGTGTGTGTGTGTGTGTGTGAGAGAGAGAGAGAGAGAGAAAGAGAGAGAGAGAGAGAGAGAAACTTAAGTTCCTTTTCATTTTGATGTTATTTAAAATAAGAAATTTACTAGTTACTGGTGTTTCATGTATTTATTTAATAAAATTAAGTTTAAGGATATATGTTTCCTTCCAACTAAAAAAAAATAGACATAGAACTTCAGCGTCAACATAGTTTTTTTTTAAAGATATATACGTTTAGCGTTCAGAAAGTGTACTTTTTCATTTTGCTGTTTTTGTGTTGTATTTTTGTTGTGTTTATAATTTGTGAGTAAGTGTGTGTCTCTAAGTGAGAGAGCAAGAAAAAGCGCGGGGGGGGCAAATAGTGAGTGAGAGAGAGAGAATGACAACAACATCACAAGTGAGACTACAGAGGCATCATACAATGTGTGTGTGTGTGTGTGTGTGTGTGTGTGTGTGTGTGTGTGTGTGTGTGTGTGTGTGTGTGTGTGTGTGTGTGTGTGCGAATGTCCAATATGCAAACCACAACCTATTTTGCCTGCCCTTTGGGAGCCTGACCCGTTTTAGCCTAATATGCTGCAGGCCCGTTCTAACCCTGACACTGACTTGGCTCTCTCTCTCTCTCTGTCTCAGACACACACACACACACACACACACACACACACACACACACACACACACACACACACACAGGCAGACACACACAAGTGAACCCCTAGGACACTGACACACACATTCCCACTTCTAAATGCATCCTTTTTTCTCTCTCTTGCACACACACACACACACACACACACACACACACACACACAGACACACACACACACACACACAAAGCACTAATAGCAGTTCAAGGTCAAAGCTGTGCCACCATCAGGATGTCCAATGGGAGCAGCATGGCCTAGTGAGACACTGAGACTTTAGAGGGTCTGGCCACAGCGGTCAACTCTGTAGGAGCTGCCTTCAAAGTCAAACTAAAATCAAAGAAGACTTCTACCACTCTCTCTCTCTAACACTAAGACTCGCTCTCTGTCTCACACACACACACACACACACACACACACACACACTGCATTGATATACAGTCACATAGTCACATATGCTAACACTAAGACTCTCTCTCTCTCTCACGCACACACACACATGCACACACACACACTGCATTGATATAGTCACATAGTCACATATGCTAACACTAAGACTCTCTCTCTCATATACACACACACACACTCACAGACACACACACACATCCAACATCTCTATAAGTGCTTCTCAGTGGTCAAGATTTTTGGCCCTTTTTGGCCAAGTTCATGAATCCAATCTGCTGCTCCAGTACACATAAGCAGATAACATGTGACTGGTGCAGTCTAGTGTGGGGTAGTCAGACCAGGTCCGCATCTGTGGCAGAGTCAGCCGGGCTCAAGCCCTGTGTTTCGATAACCAACAGAACAAACGCTTACTGACACCAAGGTCAAAATGGCCTGATCCCTGAGGAAACACACACACACATACACACAAACGGACACATGCACACATTAACGGACACAGGCACGCACACTAGCAGCCACATATCCCTTTAGTGTAAAATAAGCACACAACCACAAAAAAATACTTGATGATAAAACACACACACACACACATACACACGGCCAAGAGAGGGGCTGGACGTTCTAGGATGATTACCATAATCCGCTGCAGCGCCTCCCTGCCCACACTACTGATGAGGGCTTCCATTTTCAGATGTTTCAGTGTTACACACACACACACACACACACACACACACACACACACTCACACACACACATTCATGACCTATCTGATGCACACATACAAATATATGCTCACTGAACCCACGCATGCATCAGTCTAATATACACACACTATAGGGCACATATCCACTCTCTCTCTCTCTCACACACACACACCACTATAAATAAATGTTCACTCATACATATCTATATAAATACTTCAGCTATAATGAAACTCAGAGATATGATGTCAAATTCTGCACCCTAGATCAGTAGCCTATGACATCATCTGGACAAAGACTGGAGAGACACTGTTTAATGAGAGACTCTACCGCAGTTTACAACAGAACCCACATTAACACCCATTTGTATTCCCTAGGTCCACAAACACACACATGCACACACACACACACACACACTCAGACACACGTACACATATAAAACACATTCACTCAATACAACAACATTTACAAGGTATATATATTTACACACATACAACCATGCACACACACACAAACATTTTTATAGAATCACACCTCCACTCCTCTCGATCCCATAACTTCTAAGCAAATACACGCACACACACACAACATATGCAGAGTTGCACAACAAAACACCTCCACACATATGCACATATACACATACATACACATAAAAACACACACACTGAGGCAGCCACACACACACACAAACACACACACACACACACACACACACAATACACACAGTGCACACACATCCACAACACAACACATGCTCACATTCACACACAGACTCATAGACACACGGACTATAAATCACAGATAGACATGGACCAGGGATGCTAAAACAGGATGGGGTCTCCGTACTGACAGCCTTGCTGGTCCTCAGCCTCTCCCCGCTCGCTCATAAAGACAACTAAGAACCTCACAACCACCCATAAAAGAGACGATTAACATCTATTTATAACAGCGAAAGAAAGAGAGAGAGAGAGAAAGAAAAAAAGGAAGAAAAGGAGGAAAAAAGTTTCCGTCTGTCTTGATTTAACCCTGAGCCTCCATTTTGCTTCCCAGCGCTGGCTTGGGGGATAAGGACTCTTATCTGCCAGTTTTATATCCGCTTTCAAAACGACGTATTCAGCAAGAGTGTATAGGGCCCTCCTTGACGCGGCTTCGACTGAATAGCACCTAAAAATACCCAAGAGCCTCCTGCAGCAAGCCTGATAAGAAGGGCCAACATCATAGCTGCACTCAGCTGTGTGTGTGTGTGTGTGTGTGTGTGTGTGTGTTGGTGTGTTCTGGATTTGCATGTGCACGTTGAGCAAGTGTGTTGGTGTGTTTGGCATCTGTGTGCACTCTCTCTCACTCTGTGTGTGTGTGCGTTTGTGAAGAGTGCCTATAATGTGAGAAGCAGCCGTCCATTTTCTGCCATCTTCCTCCTCATTTCCCCCTGCCCCCATTCCCCAGTGCGCTATCTAATTAGAAACATTCACAGTCTTTTAATTATTATGGCTGCTTTGGGCATTAGAGAAGGCAGACAGAGCAAAAGAGACAGAGAGAGAGAGAGAAAGGGAAAGAGAGAGAGAGAGAGGGACGGAGAGAGAGGGAGAGAAAGGGAAAGAGAGAGAGAGAGGGAGAGAGAGAAAAGGGAAAGAGACAGAGAAAGGGAAAGACAGAGAGAGGGAGGGAGGGAGAGAGAAAGAGACAGATGAAGAGGGGCAGAGGGAAGTGGTGCGAGGGTCTGAAAGGCATATAGTGAACAAGTGACAGATAAAAGTGGCAGAGCAAGACAGATCCAGTTATGGCAAGCAAGAGTGGGAGAAAAATGGAGAGAGCGAGGGAGAGAAAAAGAGTAGCATGAGAGAAAGAAAGAGACAGAGAGGAAGAGAGAGAGAGTAGCATGATAGAGAGAGGGGGAGGGAGTGATAGAAGAGGGAGATTCTGAAGATGTGACATGTCACTTCATTGCAAACTTTTCTTGGGCAAACTGTGGCTAATGCGCGGCCATGCCAAGGGCCAGGGGCCGCGTCAGTTATGATTAGTGTCAAACCCACCCGCCCCGGGTCAGAGGCAGGGATGCTGGGTGGGCAGACGCAAGGCCAGCACCCGGGCACCAACAGGGTTGTTTATCGCCGCTAATTGTGCTGCCATGTTAGACTCCACTACATTGAGCAAATGCAAACTGCAGTGAACTTGTAGCGTGGTGTGCTGCTGTGGCATGTGTGTGTGTGTGTGTCTGTGTGTGTGTGTGTGTGTGCGCGCCACAGTGAACATTCTGTGTGTGTGAGTATCTGTGCATGTATATATGTATTTGTGTGTGTGTGTGTAAGTATGTGTGTGTGTGTGTTGCAGTGAAGTTATTGTTGATATCTTATGGCCAATAAGGCAGCTCTTAGCAAGGAGGAAAGGAAGGGTCATTAATAATGCTGAAATTAATAATGGTGATGATTAAAATGACCACAATAATAATGAGGGGAAATGAACTCCAACCAATTGTAAACAACTTCACAAACTGTTTGAATTATCTTAAGGAAGGTGGTAATACTGTGGCTTGGAATTCAAATGGTTACAATTTGCCTTACTGGGAAAACACCCTGGGACCCTTTCCAGTGAGATGAAATTAGAAATAATGTTGATTATGATTGTTGAAACAATGAGAGCAATGAACTGCCACATATTGTGCCTAATTTCAGAGGCTGATCAAAATCCATCCAATTTTTTAAAATTCCAAATGAGTATAATCATACCTATATTTAAACTCGTACCATATGAGCCCACTCTGAACAACTAGGTAGAACCACACTGACACTGTACAACTGACACTAATAATGTCACTAAAATATTCTGCATCTTGTAGGCTAGTAAGTGCCCATTCATTTCACAAAGGATATCAAAGTGAGCTCCAAACAAATGAATGCAAATTACATTGAACAATGTCCTTATAATAACCTGTGTGCCCCATTAGTGACATAAGGAAGCAGAAAACAATACAAATGGCACACTGCAGCACCAGTGCCATAGATTACACAACACAACATAATAAACAACAACAAAATGAACAAAAACAAATTCCATTAAAGGCTAAGTGTTGTTTCGATGAGAATAACCTAATAAATAAATAAACAGAAATGCAAGAACAGAATGGCACAGAAAATACAGGAGGCCACCGCTGCAATTCAAGAAAACAAAATGTCCTTCGCACTATCCAAAATTGAAATACCAAGCAAATCTAAAATGAATATATAATATAAATAAATCTAAAATAGGCTAAAATAGAAATACTAATTTAAATAGACTGTATACTTAATTGCAAATAACACACTAGGGAAAGACAATGGACCTGGACTGTACTTTTACATTTTCAAATACGCTTCTGTTTGTTCATTTAGTAAAACGGGCATTTTTCATGAACTAACATGCACACTTACTGTAAGCCCACCATGTAAATATGCCAGATTTATCCATTCAGACTCATTCTCATCTGCATAGTTTTCATTTAACAGCATCATTGTCACTGTCCAAAGAAACCCTTAGTTCTCCCACAAATCCCTCCAAGTATCTCACAGAATGGTTCAGGCCAAAAGTGGAAGTGAAAGTGGACTGTGAAATCTGTCTGGAGAGTTGTATCATCAGGCAGAAGTGTACTCTTGTCTCTTGGAGCACATTTGAGCTAATATGACTAAAAGATGAGTTCATTGAAAAACACACTTCTGCAAGATAAAACAACCAGATATAAAACATCCAGGCGCTTTTTGCTAGTTGGGTGATTGAGCTTTTACCAGGGGAGAAGGGGGGCGCTAACTAAATTGTTGTATTAGCCATTGTTTCAGTGCTTCAGCGTACATGTGTTATTTTTTACTGAAAATGTGGGTGCTTGAGAAAATAGCAGCTTTATCAAATAGCTCATAGATATTTCTCTGTGATTTTTTAAAATAAAAAAAGGTCTTTTGTCCTTCTATATTTACGACTTCAGACAGACCAATCGCAGAACTGAGATGATATGCTAATGCTTTTCCAGAAGCAGAAGAAGAAAATATAATCAATATCAATCAAATATAATCAAATATCAATCCATTCAGTGGAAAAAGAAAGATGGCAAATGAAATTGATTATATGGTTTATGTGTCTATAATGAAAAAGATATAGTGTGATATTTATATGGACTTTCAAGGCAGAGTAGCATGTTTTTTTTTTTTCCTGTTATTTAACATCCCTGTGATCCCTGTGTGTGTATTTGTTATTGCGGGAGCCTTTTGAGGACATGAAAATTGTGACCATTTTCATTTCCTGTCATCATTTAAATAAAAATATTCTTAAAAAAGAAAAACAACATAAATAAAATGTGCTCATGCTAAGACACCATTTTATATTTTATGTTATATATATATACATGATATATATATTTGAATATTTCTGGGGCGCAATTTCTCAACGGATTAACTCTGAGTGGCTTGACAAGCAATTACAGATTAGCGAGCAAATCCACATCCATCGCCTCAGAGCGTTAAGTCCTTCTGAGGTAGGCAGCGCCTGGTGAAAGGCCCATCTGCCAAATGACACAGATATGATGTGAGAAGGAGGTGATGAGACACTGCTCTGGCCCAGAAGACTATTTGACAGACTATTTAATGCTTCAGAATCTAGAATGAAGTTGCTTCATTAAAAAAAGTAAACATCAAACGCATCAAACAAACAAAAAATGATAAAAAAATAATAAAGTGTAAAATTTCAATGTGAAAAAAATCTTGCTTTATGACATTTATTGCAGGCAATGAGCAACGACCCCTGTCTCTGGCTGAATGATGCATGTTAAGCGGAATGACCTGAAAATATGTAAAGTGTGTGTGTATGTGTGTATACATGTGGCAGTGCTGTGAGAAAGTGAGAATGTGTGCGTGCATGTGTGTGTGATTGAGATAGAGAGAGGGACAGAGAGAGAGGGAAAGAGAAGGAAGGAAAGAGAGAGGGGGATGCCAGCACATGCCTATTGGTAACAAACAATACTGGAAGCGCAATCATCCCTGCTATGGTCGCCAAAACACACAAGAATGCACTCCACCCCTGGTCTGTCTATCATTATCTCACCATCTCTTATTTTATTCATTTCATGTGCGTAGTTTTGCAAATTACAAATTAAAATGAGAGTGTTTATGTTTGTGCATCTGTCTGTCTTTGTGAGTGGGATTACACAACTCAACCATATTTTATGTTCTGAAGTTCTTTCTATTATGTTCTATATGTGCTTTGGCACCTCAGTTTTTCAAGAATGTGTGTGTATGTGTGTGTGTGTGTGTGTGTAGGATATTACCTCAGTTCAGCGTAAGAAATGGCTGCTGTTGCTGTGGCTGCATTTACTGAGCGGTCCAATTTAGGTGGCCATTAAAAGTGCAGTGGAGTGGGCAAGATCTGCAAACTGCAGCAAGAGGCAGTGGTGCACAGGAGTGTAGGGGCTCAGGAGTGCACTCAGTACAGAGCGCCAGCTTAAGAAGGGTAGTCACAGGTCAGCCTGCAACAACACTCTACTGATTAAACTGGAGTCTGTCATGATTAAAGGCAAGTGCAACCTGTGTGTGTATATGTGTGTGTGCGTGCGTGTATCTAGAAATTGAGAGAACATGTTTTAATACAAGTGTCTGTGTAAATGTGTGTGTCTATGATCTTATAAGCCACTGTGTGTGTTTCGTGTGTGTGTGTCTGTGTGTGTGCACGTGCATCTGTGTGTTTACACGCACTGTGGCATAGCAGACATTGTGGTAACCAGGGCCAGGTCTGTCTGCTGACTGCTGCTATGGCGATGGCCCTGCTGGTGCTCATACATCATTGTTCTTTTTGTGGCACATTAATCAGGATTGCGTCTGAGGTACCCAGGGAAACAGACGAGTCCTCTGTGTGTGTGTGTGTGTGTGTGTGTATGTGTGTGTGCTTCTGAGAAAAGAAGAGTCTGTGCTTGTGAGAAAGTACTAGTGCCTATATGTGCGTAGGCTGAGGTGTGTGTGTGTGTATGCATATATACTGTGTATGTGTGAGTGCGTGAAAGAGTGTGTGTCTGAAACAAGGAGTGCATTTGTTACACCCCTTGTGTTACCCTTGCTCTACCCCTGAGTGGATCCTGGGCGGTAATCCTGGTGCTGTGGGGAAATTTCAAACACAGAGCATTGAAATTTCATCACAGTGCAGCAGGAGATGCCTGGACTTCTCTAATTGACTCAATGTTCGCATCTGCCCAAGTCTCTTGGGGGGGGGGGGAGCAGTTTAGTATAATACTTCCAAATCATTTTAATTTAGGATAGCAGCATGTCATTTCATATTTATAATTAGCTGGAGTACCTCTACTCTTACATCGAAGATAAAAAAATAACAGTAAAAAAACGACATTCCCAAACTTAAAGGATAGAAAACAATTCTGGATGAACTACTCTTCCTTTCTTTAAGGTATCCTGTTATAAGGCAAAAACACACACTTATGATTACCTCTTATGATCCCTTCTTCTGGGAAACAATACAAGGCAAGAACACAGAGGAAGAGAAAATCAGGCCACTGGTCCGTCTCACCCTGTCACGCTGATGTTTTATAACCAATGTTAACTAGAAGCCCATTGGGTTCATTGATGACCATCAGTCAGCCCACTTCTGTTCGTAGGACATTAAAACCTCCTTACTTCCCCACTGCATCACACTCACTGATATTATAAAGCCTCCCTCCTCCTCCATTTTACTGGTTCATATAAACTCAAATTACCCCGCATCCATAGAGATGGCCCTGTTTCATATCTAAAAATCCAAAAACGTAAAGTACATTTCATAGCATTAATGTGTTTGGAAAAATGGGTTTGCGTCCATGTGTGCTGCATGAAGGTCTTCGATGGGAGTTCAAGTCTAACCTCAGACAAAGTCAAAATTCAAAATAACAAAATAAATTCCATGACTATTCTATGACCCTGACTGAAATTTCTGTGACTTCCTGTGACTACTATTATACAAAATGATGCATGTGATGCAGCAAGTGAAAGGAATTATACATTTTCTGCTAAAATGTGTCCTGTCCCAGTAGTACTACCATATTAAATGTGTAGTCATAGTGATGTTATGTAGGAGCTAAAGCTAATGATCAAATCCTGTGCCAAAATAAACCCATAAAATAACATAAACCACGCTGAATTTCCCCCCCCCCCCCCACACACACACACACACAAATATAAGGATTAGCATCTCTATTTCTGTGTAAAAAAACATGACTGTTAACTGTCTTATGTTTGTCATAAAGCAAAATAAATCTCTTTCTCACACATACATACACAGACACACACACACACACAAAGAGAGAGAGAGAGAGAGAGAGAGAGAGAGCTATGAACAATCCCCCACTGATAGAAGCTAAGGGGTAGAAGATAAGAGGACAGCTGCAGACTCAGGCTTAGATATGCCACGTGCCTGCAGGGACAGCTAATGCATAAAGTCTCATCAGGTGGTCAAATGTTTATGCAGTTTATAGAGCTATTAAGACACTGGTCAGATGATAACAAACAGTACAGCTCTAGGTTCATTTATTTATAGGAGCGTATGGTTTGGAGTATACAATGATTGACAGGTCTGGTTACATGACCACAAGACACACAAATATACTGGACCTCACTGTAAGGAAACATACACATACACACTTTTTCCTCTCTCTCTCTCTCTCTCTCTCAAACACACACACACACACACACACACACACACACATACACAAACACACAAAGGCACACTCATATTTACCACGTCGGCTGACATGGATTCATACAAGCATCAGTGTTCACAATCAACCTAAGTTACAGACACACCAATTTCCCAAGGACACACTTTCTCTCTCTCTCTCTCTCTCTGTATCCCACTCTCTCTCTCTGATGCACACACACACACACACACACTCTCATGCTACAATATCATGTGACGCAGCAGGGTTCAAATTAACCTTGGTCCTTCAGACTGCCCCAGAGCCAGAGAGGTGGTAGGGTCATCTGGGCAAACAGTAGCACTAAAGCTGCAGACCCTTCTGTGCAAATTAAACTCATATTACCAAAGAGGGGGGAGAGGAGTGTGTGTGTGTGTGTGTGTGTGTGTGTGTGTGTGTGTGTGTGTGTGTGTACGGATGGGATGCCAGTGGGAAGAGCTGACATTTCAGATATTTATAAAAGCTCCGCCTTGGCCAATGAGCATCCGGCCTCGGGGTGGTGACGTCATGACTGGCGGAGCAGAGGAGAGTTATCGTTTTTTAAAAAGGAGACTTTTTGCAGTGGCTGAGGGAAGGGCAAAAAACAAGCACATTTTTTCAAATGTCTGCATTTTTGGTGTGTTTGAAAAACTAAATTTTTAGGATCATTTATGATTTATCAGTGAAACTAGTCATTGGGTGGAACAGTTATGCATGCAGTACAACACAACAGTTTCCCCATCTTTCTGTTGTCTCGACTTTTATGCTACTGCAATGCAATGCAGTTGCATTCATGATAATCTTTCAGGCAAGGTTAGCATATGCACATATGTACACACACACAAACACACATACACGCATGCATGTGCACCCACCCACACACACACAGAGGATATATAGGATATGCGGTATAGTTCACTTTTATTTTGGAAACGAAGACCATTGTTAGGAAAATGCAAAATGGATTACATTTGGCTTATTTTCACTTATCCCCCACACATGTGCATGTGCACACACACACACACACACACACACACACACACACACAGGAAGCAGAAGATTTTGTGCAGCTTCAATTTGACTGGTTTGCAGAAAACCCTCATCTACCAAGGACTTTAAATGGGACGACGGCACAGCCAATCATTTGTTCTCTCAGCACACCGCTTCTTCACTCATTTGTTGGAACCAAACTGCCCTGGGCCCATTCTGAGCTCTGCCAACAGCACATCTGTGCTTTGTGTGTGTGTGTGTGTGTGTGTGTGTGTGTGTGTGTCACTACACATTTGTCTATATATATACGGTGCATATACAGTATGCTCTTTATATGTTATGTACAAGTATGTGTATGAACTTGTTGATGTGTGTGTGTCTGTGTATCTGCGTGTGTCTGTGTGTGTGTGTGTGTATGTTGCTGCCTGGACCCTGTACAAAGTACTGGGTATATATCCCCTCCCCAGATAGCCAACCAGCCTGTCCAAAGCAGCCAGAGAGGATGACCTGTCCTCACAGCACAGGGGATGAGGGGCTGATAATGAAGGGAATAATGAAGGATAGATAGATAGATAGATAGATAGATAGATAGATAGATAGATAGATAGATAGATAGATAGATAGATAGATAGATAGATTGATAGATGGATACATACTTTATCCATCCCAAAGGAAATTACTGAAACATAACAGACACACAGATACATAACACATACACCATAAATACATAATGATATTGAAATAATAATTTGACCATTTAAACTGTTAAAAAATACAATCAATACCTGAATGTTCTATTTTGTTCCAAAGGCACTTCCACTATGTTTATATCACATCAAACAACCACATGGTTATTGAAACATATACACATTATTCTATTAGAATAGAATAGAATAAAAAATGTGTTTTCAATATGGCTTTTCCATGTGGTCTCTCTCTCACATACACATAAATGCATACACACATGCATGCATTCATCCTGACCAAGTACAATGGTAACTAAAAATGTTCAGTGCTTGACCAGGATATTGCCAGTGAATCACACAAACCACCCCTACAAAAACATCAGCAGAGCTCAGTAGAGTAGAGTCTCAAAGCAACTAATTGCAGCTAATTGTAAAGGTTCCACAATTCTAATTGTAAATTGTAAAGGTTCCACATTCAAGAATCTTATTTGTCACGTGTGTGATGTTGTACATGTACAACAGCAGTTAAAAAAGAAGTGGGGGACTAACATGCATGTTGTCACTGGTGTAGAAAATGGTGAGCATCTCTGACCTGAGGCTAATCTCCTGAGATGCTGTTCACTAACCCCATCAAGGTCATCTTAACCTTTGCAGGCGTTTACACTGGGAGAGCATGACTAAAGGCCAGGAGGCGTTCATTTGACAATGCTGATACCATCACTGGCACTTGATGTCTCACAGGGGAGTCTGGGGCAGCAGAGCTAATCTCTGTCAATATGAACAGTTCATTTAGGTCATTATAGGGAAAATCAAAGGGACAGTTAGTGTGTTCTAGTGCCTTTTAATACGCTAATGAAACAGTGATATGAATTGATTTGTCTAATAATTTCAGTAGCATCTTTAGTTCCGTCTAAAACACTACTGATCTCAGTCAGTGTTTCTTAGATGTTAAAAAAACACGACTAGGTTTTCTGCTTTATATCTCTGTCTTATAACAGAATAGCTCTTGCACCTTGCTACAATTGCTACAATTTACAACTGTTACATTGTACATTTTTTGCACATATTGATTTTGTACTGTAGTTGCTGTGGGCCCGATTTAGATAACATATAGACTACTGTGGATGGGAATGTAAATGATAGGTGTTACAGTATGACAAACATGAACCTAATGACTATGAAATGTCATATAACTTTAATTGAAGTAAAAAAGCATTCTAAAAAGAGACTTTCTTCCTTGGCCATATTGCCCACATAATATTGACAGTCATAACAAGCACACTGTATCCACAGGAAGCTGACACAGCAGGAATACACACTTTCACGCACCACACACCAAACAAAATCACCCTGGTGTCCAATATGTAAAGGAAAAGGGCTAAAAATACTGGACAAAAATACTATTGTATTTTTAACACACATAATGATGAACAGTAAAGTATGGTGTTCAATACACCAAAGGCCTCTTGATTACAAAGTGTAGCCATATCTAATTTGGTCAAATACCATAAACTGTACAGAAACGTTTGGCTTCAAAAATAGCCCTGACATGGTGCTGTTTCCAACTCCATGTGACACATGACATCTAAATAATAAAAATTCCAAATTCCAAAAATTACTATTATAATTTTTGCCATAAACCTTGCTTAGGTTGATATCTAATTCTCATTCTATGCCTCTGACACACACTGCGTGATTTTTTTTTTGTGCCATCCAGGCCAAATGCATTTATTATTATTATTTTTTTATGAATTTCTCCTTTCCACGTCTCTGTCTGTCGGGCATCTCTGTGCAGGTGATGGCTGTGCAGGTGAACACAGGACTGCCAGCAGAGAAACCTTAGCACCGTTCAACCCAACTCGGCTCGGCATGGCTCGGCTCAGCTGAGCGACACGGAACGGTGGCGTGTTTATCTGGGCTCTGGCGGCTGTGACCGTGTGCCTGCACCGTTTATCTCTGTGCTGCACATTTACGGCGATTCCCCACGGAGGCAGCATATGCCTGGCCCTGGGGGGGGGGCACTGTATGCTGCCTGCCCAGGACTTGGGTGTCAGTGCCAACAGAGAGAGAGACAGAGAAGGAGCAGGAGAGGGAAAGACATGGCTGTCTCCACAGCCATGGATCTCACACACACACACACACACACACACACACACACACAAACACAGACATGTGAAAGCACACACACAGAGACAACACCAAACTCATGCACATACACACACATAAAGACACATGGCTCAACTGAAACACACAGAAACACACACACTGATGTGAACAGAGGATACGTATGCAAACAGCATCAAAAGGGCACACTCACACACACACACACCCACAATCACTTAGGCAACACACATTTAGTCAAAATCATCACACAGATTTGCATCTGTATGAACACGTGCGTGCGCACACACATACACACATACACAAAAACACACACACCCTAATCAGAGCCATGCTGGCTGCCATCTAGCTGAGGCTGGGCTATCTGTCAGTCACAGGCGGGTACCCCTGCAGGGGGTCAAACTCACCCCCAATCACACACACCCAGAGAACACAGACAAAGAGACGAAGAGAGAGAGAGAGAGAGGGGAAAGAGAAATACAAGACAAAAAGAGAAAGGTGGAGAAATGTAGAGGAAAAGGATGGAGAGAGAAAGAGAGAAAAGAGACAGAAAGATAAGGTAAGAGATGAGGAAAGAAAAGGTGGGGAAAAGGAAAGTCAGTCAAAAAGAAAAAAAGGATGGACAGAGAGATTGAAATGGGAGGGATGAGGGCAATGAGGAATGAAGTTACAGTTACGTAGAACAGATGAGTGAGGAGAGGAAACGTGTTGTACGGGTTACGACAATAAAAACTGTAAGCAGGAGAGAAATTAAGAGAATATGAAAAGAAAATACTATTTATTAATTAAAAAAAGAAAACTAACTTGCTATTGACTATTTGAGGAGTATGACAGGAGTGGGATAAGGCAATGGTGGGTTCTTGTTTTGACGGAAAAAAATGTGAGAAACATGAATAAATCTTAAATCAAAAAGAAGAGGAATTCGTGAAAATTACAATGAAATGAAATGAATGTAAAAGCAGTAAAAGTATGGAAATAAAAAGGGAAAATTAAAGACAGTGTGCGAACCTAAGATAAGAAAAGCAAAAGATGGATGAGAGAGAGAGGGGGAATAGCAAGAAAAAGGGAGAAAAGATGGTGAGAGAACGCAATGGCAGACTGAAAGCGCAATGGCAATAGCATCAGTGAGCCTTTTCAATAACCGTCAGCACCGCAGTCGCCATGCTAGCCCTCGCAGCCTGTGTCACCGACATCAGCGACATTTTTGGCTTTGCATAATCAATTTAATAGCCATTATCAGCCCTGCCATGCCTGCTGTTTTTCAATTGCCTTTATAATGACAAACATCATCTCAGCGGCCGCTGTCATCATCATCATCATCGTCATCATCATCTCCACCATCATCGCCATCACCATCAGCATCATCCATCACCTCCATGATGATGGTTTGTCGCCACCACTTCATTTTAACACAACACACAACATATACATATACATACACTTTTATATATATATTTATATATATCCTTTATTATATATATATATATATATATTCTTGTGAGATATATATATATATATACACACACACACACACACACACACACACAAATATCTATATAAAATGATGATCAATATGAACATTTTGGTGGGTGATGCAGTGCGTGCTAAATGAGTAAAAGCCCCGGTCAAAAAAGTGAGAATAGACTGAAATTTTCCAGTCTGTGTCAGTAGAGCCTAAAAGCGGCGACACGTCTACTGTGAGGACTGCAGGCACAGGCAGCTCTGGCTCAGGTCTCAATATGCCACTGTCCCGCTTTGATCTGACTAATCTCCCATTTGAAGTGTTCGAGAACCGC
>JAIFZK010000002.1:11242500-11340000 GCA_027481765.1 Tenualosa thibaudeaui
CAACCTCAGTATGTGTGCTTCACAAGCATTGCCCTACTGAAGAAACATTTAAGGACCCAAACCTATATCTTAAGAAAAAATCTTTCAAAAAGTCTAAATTCACTGCAACCTGCAATTTAATCTCTCTTGCAAAACAGCTCACACCACAAATACATGCAACCACACACTCTCTCTCTCTCTCTCTCTCTCTCTCTCTCACACACACACACACACATACACACACGCACACACACCTGCATTACCTAAATCAAACACAAAATAATTCAAGCCTCCAGCACTGCCACTCAGAATGCAACACCCAAGTGGCCCTTATGCGAGGGGACATAACACGTGTTGTTGATGAGTTGCCTGGGGGGGACCGCATGCACTCTGGGCCTTTTCACCCTCTCCTTCCCACACAGAGGGGAGGGACACAGGCAAGTCTTTCCTTTAAAGCTATGTCTCTGGTCCTTTTTCTGGCTTGTAAGCCACCATGTCATGTTTTATTAACTGCATATGGGTACGTCATGTGGATTGGTTGCACAGCTATGTGTGTGTGTGTGTGTGTGCAAATGAGTGGGTGAGTTTTTCAAATGACATTAGGTCGCACTAGATTTGATCCTAGGTCCCTATGTGCACATATGCTAAGGCTATATGAGACGGATATACTGTAGCCACTATAGCTTTCCTTAAGCAAACCTTCAGTGACCTCTCAGAGGGGACAGTAAAGGCCAGTCTCTCTCTCTCTTTCTCTCTATCCCTCTCAGTCTCTTTCAGTCACGCCAAAGTTACAACAATTAGGTCAGCAGTCATAAGATCACAGGGCACGTCTCAAATCACGACCATCATGTATAGATAGAGAACTTTTTGGGAGGGAGTATATCGGTGGACTACAATGTCCCACTATCTCCCACTAGCAAGATGTCCATCTTTCACTCACTGTCTATTTAAGAGTTTAGTGAACATCCCTTGTTCACTGATCCACTGTACGTGTGGCACCAAACACATCATCAAAGTGGAGGCTGGAAACGATGAGTGATCTGAGTCATACCCATACACCCACAGTCTTATTTATACAGTAATTTCCGGAATATAAGCCGCACAACATTGTTATATACAAAAAAAAAATCCATACATAAATCTCCTCCATGTTTTGACCTCATCCATATATTAACCTCAGTTTACTACACATTACCTATTGATTCAGAGGCAGATCATGATTTTATGACACAGTACAATGATGAAAAGAAATACATTCCCATGTATAGTCCTCACCCATGTATTAACCTCATAGATAATTACATATTTCAAAATCAATGTATTAACCTTGGTTAATGATCAGAAAATTACAGTACTGATCTACACTTATATACTAACACTCGTAGTAGTCCATGATCTCAGTCATGTTGATGTCGATGTTTTTATTTATACTCCTCACAAAGTGGAGCACTGTGCTTCCAACATTCTATTCCATTGTTTTCAATACAACCCCACACACCAGTGCCAAACTCTGCCACCACTGCCTGTTGATTAAGATTCAAGTCTATTTTGTTAGAGCCGTTTGATAAAATCCATTGGTGATTCCACAGGCTACTATGCTATGTTCGTTGCCTGCAGTGCGCCTGGCGGTGTGCACAGTCAAACTAAATTGTGTAATTTGAAAGTGGTCCACAATGCTGTCGGAGCCTATGTGTACAGGCCTTCACACTCTCTCTCACACACACAAGTACACACACACAAGTAACGGATGCTAGTTAGCCAGCTCTATGTGTAGAATGTTCTCCATCCCTCCCGACATCTTAAGAGCCTGCTAGTTAGTCAACTGCTAGTTCATCGACTGGCAGCCTAGGCTTTTCAGTCAACTGGTCCCATGTTGCTGTGAGGTCACAGGTTCAAGTCCTAGGTCGGACCGTACGGGATTGTTTCGGTTACACACATTACTGCTCTACATCCATGCTTCCACTCTTGATATTCTCAATTCTATATATATACACACACACACACACTGACATGCAAATTTGCTCTTCCACTCTGCAGAGTCTAGCACGAAAGGGAGACTAAAGACTTAATAATTTTCCTCTCTCATCTGAAGACTTATCCCCAGATGCAAACTGGGTATTCAAAAATGCTTCTTATTCAGACACACACACACACACAAATTTGCTGACATCACATACACATGAAGTACATAAGCACAGAAAGAAATGTACATATCACAAGCATGCACACACACACATACACACACATAAAGAAACGCACACTTCATTATAACAAATCAAAGGGGCCAGTTGCAGAGGAAGCAGCACGAGGCGAAGATTACTAAAGCCCCAATTTACACACAGGAGATTAAATTAAACCAACAGTCAGTTTAACGCACCACCCAGCCTGTCGGTTCCCACATGCTCACTCACTCATCAAAGAGACATGGACAGGGAGGGGGAGAGAGAGAGAGAGAGAGAGAGAGAGAGAGATACAGAGATGGGTTGAAGCGCCATCACAATTTTTTAAATTGTTCACAATAAGGGAACAATATATGAGAGAAGTAGCTGGCATGTAACTCCCCCTGTGATACATTGTCAAACTGATATTGTCATAGAAACAAGCAAAGCAATGTTTTTTGTTGTTGTTGTTGTTGCTTTGTTGTAAAGTGACCTAAAGTAGCTTGAAAGGCGCTATATAAAACAAATTATTATTATTGTTGTTCTTCCTCTTATTTATTATTATTATTATTATTATTATTATTATTGTTGTTGTTGTTATTATTATCATTATTATTGTTGTTGTTGTTGTTGTTGTTGTTATAGGAGTGTCTTTCTGATAAAATACAACTGCATGTTTCCACCATGAAAAAAAATTGTGATATGGAAATAGGGCCTTAAGTGTAACCTCTGATGAATCTGCTCAGTGCAACAACAGTATGCACTAGAATGTCTGAATGGACATTTAAAATTATGGCTCAGAAACAGAAAAGTGGTTAGAGGTATGGAGAGAGACTGAGACAGAAACAGATGGAAAATGGAACAGAAAGAATATAATGACATCACTGATAAAAATGTTTCAACAGTCAGCAGGATAGTTATGATGGTAATGTCCATGATGACGAAGATTGTGATGTCATGGACATAGCAATGTATTCAGTGGTTGGCTGCTGTCTTCCCTTAATGGATTCAAACATTTGTGATTGTCGGTTGGTGTTTGTGTTAATTTATGCCGGAGTGTGTGTTGGCTTGCCTTTGCCCTTGTGAATGTGACATACTTCAGTGTGTGGACAGGGCGCAGCATATGTGGTTGTGTTTATCTGTGTGACAGAAAAACTGTAGCCAATGTAGACAAAGCCTTCTGCTGAACTGATTTGCCAAAGGCTGTGCTTGTGTGTACATATATCTCTGTGTGTGTCTGTTTATGTCTATGACTGTCTGTGCAATTCTTTGGGTGTATGCTTTGCAACATTTTGCTATGTGTGTGAATGTGTGTGTGTGTGTGTTTGTGTGTGTATGTGTGTGAGTGTGTGTGTGCGCGTGTGTGAATCTAAAAGAGGAAGTAAGGGAGACAGGAAGCACTGTTTGTCCTTGGATATGGTCAGTGGCTTCTGATTTGATCATTTGAAAGCCCCCTGGTGTCCAGCCCTTCATTCTAACCAATAGACACAGATGCCCAAACACACACACACACACACACACACACACACACACACACTTGCACAAGCCTGAGGCCACTATGTCCTCGAGGACCTTCAGTCCATGTTTCATGTCCAATGACAATCAGGCCAGTAATGCATAGTCATCTCACTGGAGGGGTAAACACTCTCACACTCACACTCACACTCACACACACACACACACACACACACACACACACACAAACACACACACACTAACTAAATGCACATATATGTAAAAGGGACATTTCAAAGAATAACACCCATGCAAAGAAGTGCAAACATACACACACACACAAACACACACACACAAACACAATAATAAAAAAAACCTTCTTTGAAGGCCCTTCCTGACAGAGAGGCTGTAGAGAGTCAGGCTTTAAGTCAGCAGGATGTTAGATCAGGTGCAATACACACACACACACACACACACACACATACTCACACTCACACACTCAGAGAGAGAGAGACAGAGAAAGTATGTGACTCAGACAGACAGAAAGAGAGAGAGAGAGAGAGAGAGAGAGAGAGAGAGAGAGCAACGGCAAAACTAACATCTCAGTCAAAAAGGCCTGTGTTGCCACGGGAGGCCTGTGCCAGTTGCAGCATATGCTTACTCAACTTAAATCAACATTCTAATACACACAGAACTTCAAACACAACGCTCCCCATTTCCCTCAGCCTCACTCTAGAATGTTCCATCTATCACACAACTTTAGTGAATGGGTTGGATTGTCCGTGGCGGGTTTTGCCTATCCTGGCTACACACTTGCCAATACAAACAGCAACTTATTACTGTTGACTTTCTGTCGGCTTTGATGACTCTGCCCAGGAAGATTGCACACTGGTCAATAGCAACAGTGCTATGACCTTTCCAATGAAATAAAACACGCACACACTCACACACACACACACACAGAAAGAGTGTGAATAAGAGTCACTATGAGAGTCAATGGCAGACAGATAGATAGAGAGAGCGAGAAAGAGGGAAAGACGGAGAGAGAAAGAGATAGAGAGGACTGATGTGGATAGAAAGAAAGGCAGAGAGAAAGGACAAGAGGGAAAGAGTACCAAATGGATAAATAAAGAGTGAGAGATTGTAGAGTAAAGAACAGAGGGAGTGAAAAGCAGGAAGAAAGAACCAGGGATGGGGAGAGAGAAAGAGAGAGAGAGAGAAAAGAAAAGAGAATATGTGAGGGTAAGGGCCAATATAGAGGAGATGTAATTGTGACTGAAAGAGAGAGAGAGAGGGAATAGATAGAAACAAGAAAAGAAAGCAAGATAACAAAAAGGGGGATGAGAGCTGAGATAGAGAGAGAGGGAGAATGGGCAAGGAAGAGAGAGAGGGAGAAAGGGGTGTAACTGTGACTGATTTCCTATCCCAGATGTAATTTGTGAGGGTGACTGGCTGCCTCCAGTGAAAGGCCTGCTTTGATCTGCACTGCTGAGCACAGATCACCAGCACTGATAGCAGCAGCATCTCTCCTGCTGCGAAATAGGGAGCGGGATAGAGGGATAGAGAGAGAGAGAGAGAGAGAGAGAGAGAAAAGGAGGGCAAGGGAAAGAGGGAAAAGGAGGATGGAGAGAGGGCAGGGATGGAAGGATGAGGGAAAAAAGTAGAGGGGGAAAAGAGAGAGACTGAGAGACAGAGACTGTGGGTGTGTGAAACAGCAATGAAAACAGATAGAAACAGATAGAGAAAGAGAGAAAGCAAGAGACACACAACAAGACATAATGACAAAGAACGACCAAGAGACAGACAAAGAGAGAAGAGAGGTGAAAGTGTGGATCTGCTACACTGCCCCAAAACATTTTGCTAGTGAATACTTTATATGCTATACTAAAACACACACAAACATACACTGAGTTACTGCATCCCTTTGATATCACCACACCTATGAGATCCTTCCTACTCAAAGACTTATATTACCAGGAAAAACAACAAAAAAGACAGCAACAAACACAAGCATCAGAAATTAGCAGTACAATTCCTATAGTGCAGTGACAGTGATTATTGTTGTGAAATTTCTTGTGCTTATATAACCGATATCATACTTATCATACTTATACAACATGTGCTTATATAACACCAAGTGTGTCGATGTTGATTACATCTAAATTATTAAAATAGCTTTTTTTTTTTTTTTTTTTAAATTGCACATATGTGTGCAAGTGAGTGGAGTGGCCGGCTATTGCTGTAGAGATGATCATCTTTTCTTAGCACATGCTGATTTAAGAGTTCTGTGTGTGTGTTGTGTCTACGGCTCCAGGCAAGTCTGGGATGACGCAGCAGCTTGAGGGGCTTCCTTGAGATGGGAGAACGACGCTGAAATGGATGCGGGCCACATCTGGGGCAGATGCGGACGAAGTCGGTTACAGAGTTTAGCTGGGTGAGGCGAACAAATAAGAGTAATGTTGTGTGTGTTGCATCACTCAGACTGAGTGAGAGAACTAGACAGAGAGAGAGAGAGAGAGAGAGGGAGGGAAAAGGGAGGAGGCAAGGACCAAGAGAGAAAGAGAGAGAGATGGGAATGAAGCAGAGAGAATCGTTTAGGCACCTGGAACCCCCTCCAGCAAGGCAGAGAGGAAGAGAGGAGAAAACGAGAGGAGGAAGAGGAGGAGGAAGAGAGGAAGGGAAATCTAGTTCAAGGCATGATTTTTCACACTTTTATGCAAATCTCATGTTTCCCCTTCAGATTGCAGTCGCTGACAGGGGATGTGCCAAGGTCAACATGGAAGAACCCTCTATTACCTAGGTGTCACAATAATTGTGATTACTGCGAATAATCAACTTAAGAGGGTCACCACCAACAACAAGGTCTGATAGCCATTATCATTCACACCTAGATCTTATGAGCTGGCAGACAATTGCACTAAGAGATAGACAGTAGAGCCAAAGCACACCTTACATTAGAATGGGGATATTTTGGGGATGGGATTAAAGACTCAGGTTTCAGTGATATTCAGCAGATGCTTTTATCCAAGGCGACACAATATCGCAATGTGGGGTTATGGGAATCGAAACCGGATTGCCCGATTGTCAGCAGAGTGACTAACCATTGCTCCACCATGCCAGCATTCTTTGCACTTTCCCTACAAATGCAGCATAGAAATATGGCCATTGGCCCCATATGGCCCCATGAAACACAAGCTGATGTAATAACAGTCTTAAACAGCCTGTTTTATGCATTTGAGGAAATGGACTGAATCAAAACACAGCAAGAGGACAGACGGAAAAAGCCAACAGACAGAAAAAAAGGAAATAAACAAAGAAACTAGAAGCTTCTTTGGTCTACTGTGACGACCAAAGTCGCACTTGTTCCATTTATCCCTTAGAAAGAGTGCGAGTGTTGATTGAATTTACCCCCCTGAAGCACACGCTTCGCTTTCGCGGGCGTCTGCCAGCACTCGAGGGGCCATGGCACAAGCACATTCCAGCAGCCTGTTGCCACGGCGATGACTAGCGGCAGGAGGCAAATGCTTGTTTAATAGCTTTTTGGAGTGTCTTGTGGAGTGTGTGGGGTTCGGAGACACGTATGAAACTTTGTTACGCGTGGCGTGCTACAGAGTCCAACATGGGGTGAGAAAAGTGACGAGAGATGACTGGCTAGTGGAACGGACAGGGACAGAGAACCGGCAGAGAGGAAAAGAAGAGAGGGACAGAGAGAAGGATGGAGAGAGGGGTGCAATAGGAAGTGACAAAAAGAGAGATGTTTAGTCTTTGTAACAGTATGATAGGCAGACTTAGGGGCACTTTCGGTCAATGTGGTAAAGTTTTTGTCATGATATTACTATTTTAGGTGCTCTGAGATACATTTCTTTGGCAATGGGTTCTACAGTGATAGCTTTTCAAAACACCACCCAGGCAATACGTGACATTTTTCGAGAACAGACGAGAGAATGAGTAAAGAGTGAATATAGGTACAGTCCATGAGTTTGCTTGTTTGTGGGTGAGCTAGAAATACAAAGGCAGATAAACATTACTAGAGATCAGAAGTGAGCAAGACTGTTATGGTGAATGTAACAATAAGTACAGTGTGTGTGTGTATGAGAGTGCACGTTCAAGAAAGAGAGAGAAAGAGAGAGAGAGAGAAAACTGTTCTTACCTGTGTTTTTCTTGCTGCCTGATCCTCCTCCTCCTCCTCCTCCTCCTCCTCCTGCTCCTGCCCCTCCTGCTCCCCCTCCAGCATGGCCCTTGCCCAGGCTGGCCTGCCTCAGCCGCCGCTGGTGAGTCTTGCCATTGTAGTGGATCTGCGCCTGGGCGCTGGAGTTCAGCTGGATGTTACACACCTCGCACAGTGTCAGCGTCCTTTGCTTGCGCTCGCGCTTTGGCCGCGGGTCACGCTCGCACGAGTCTGAGGAGGAGGAGGCCATCCCGTCGGCATGACGGCCGGCGCCGTGAGGCTCACTCGCCGTGTCCACGTGACCGTTTTCAGCCGGGGTGGGGCTAAATGGCCGCTTCATGCCTGAAAGAGGAGCAATGAGAAACGATGAGAGATGAGAAAGAGATAGAAATAGATAATTTTGTAAAAACAAGAGCAGTAATATCATCAAATGAAGCACTATGGTAGTGTTCATAGAGGCACCATTCGCCACTCTCTGGACTTGAAGAAGGGAATCACCTGCATTTAGTAGACAGTAAACATCTTCTTTGGGAGGGCTAACAGTAGCTTCTACACAGCACTAGCTTTTTAGTGGAATCATCCAAGCACTGAGAGGCCGATGTAGTAATGTGTTAGGACCTTGAGATATGAACAGACCATTCACATGGATGAAAGTGCATCATACCTGCTACAGGTGGGCTACGTGGCAATCTGCACTCTTTCTGATTTCAAATGATAATCTCCGCTCATTTGCTTAGCACTTTGCTAATCAATAATCAATATTGGTGCAGAAAGCAGGAAGTAGGATGCAGTCATAATTACCTATATAAGCCCATAGTATTGGCCAAGCAAAGCAAAGACTGGTCGTATTATGGCCACAAGACCAGTAATGATGCCACATCTTGGTGGCAGTTGTGACTTAGTGTAAACATTAGGTCATTAACACCAATGAAAACAGGACATTAGACTATTTACACCAATCAAAACCGGACATTAGGCCATATACACCAATGAAAACAGGACATTAGGCCATTTACACCAATGAAAACTAGACATTAGGCCATTTACACCCATCAAAACTGGACATTAGGCTATTTACACCAATGAAAACTGGACATTAGGCCATTTACACCAATCAAAACTGGACATTAGGCCATTTACACCAATCAAAACTGGACATTAGGCCATTTACACCAACCAAAACTGAGCTGGACAGCTAAGGTAGCAGAGGAGATTTTAAACTTGCTTCCGAGGTGTTGAAGCATAAACACTTTCTAAGGTGCTGTCTGTCACAGACTTGTGCTCAAGCATAAACACTTTCTAAGGTGCTGTATGTCACGTCCGTATAAAGGTCTGTGTTCCCCTATCTGTCTGACACTTGAGTTGGTGCCACTAGGGGGCGCAAGCATGGCGGGGACAGAGACAGAAGAGCTCTCTTCTGCTCTACTCTCCAGCCCTGTGTTATCTAGAGGAAATGCCACACTCAGTTGTTCTTGGCACACTGACTGCTGAACTGTCCTGATGCCACAGCGAGCAATGCTGTGCCACTCCATCCATGCCACACTTCCCAAAATACACCTGGCAGTATGTCAGAACATTACCCCCCCCCCCCACACACACACACTTCCCCGACTCATCATCATCACCATCATCGCCGTGGCAACTTGGTGGCATCTCCGTGTTTGCCTGCTGTAATGGCTAAGTAGGAAATGTTTGCCCAGGCGTCTGACAGAGCCTGCGCTGGCACAGACATCCACTTCCTGCCTGAGCTGTCCAACTGTGCAGTGTGTGTGTGTGTGTGTGTGTGTGTGTGTTCGAGGGGGAGGAGTGGGGATAGGACAGGGGAGGATAGGAGAGGAGCTTGTGCACGCTTGTGATTCCAGACACCTCGCAGATTCTCCTCGCCTGTTCGGGCTGGCATTTCAGCCGAAGGGGGAGGAGGAAGAGGAGGCGGAGGAGGAGTGGGAAAACAAGCAATGCAAAACCCCAGGACAGGACAGCCGTGTTAGAGACGCAGAGTGGACTCTGGCACTAAGCCCCAGAACAAACTGACACAAACCAAAGACTTTGGTCTCATACGTTGGGAAATAGAACCAGACAGGATAAAAAAATACAGAGAGACAGACTGAGACAGACCCCTAGTTTAGGTGCACACAGACAACTGGGCTTACTGACTGCATCACTGCAGGTGTGTAGTGCAACCCTGTGTCATACCGTGTCTTTTTTTGTGGTGGGTCATGAATATTTTGCCTGTATTTGTTGCAATGAGTTATTTGAGAAAACATGTTGCACAATATAGACAATATTGCATGTATATTGCATTATATTGCATTTAGCAAAAGTGCATTATGAAGTCACCAAGGACATCAGTGCAAATTATGAGTTCCAAAACCTGTTCATGTATTTTTTATTCTTCAGGGATTAGGAACACAGACACAGACACAGACACAAAAACACACATGCACACACACACACGCACGCACGCACACACACACACAAAGACACAAATGGCACTCACACACACACAGGCAGACCGCATTTAAACATTCCCATTTGAAAAGTGGCCCAGTTCCAGCTGGCATTTCTATCTTGGGTCTGAGACAGAAAACTCTCTAATCATTGCTGGACACAGAAAAAAAATCTGACTAAATCTGTAATTTCCCTCGAAATGTAGGAACTATGTTTAACCAGAAATAGCTTGTATATATATATATATATGTATATAATGAATACTCAGAGGTAACTATTTAAATGTATATATAATATACACACTCCTATAAGACACAGCTGCAGGCTAACCATGGTCTTTTGTATTCCCCCACGACAGGTTTCCATATTCAGCGCAAAAGGCTAATGTAAAGTGAAAGGATCTTGATCCCTCAACAGGGGGAGTTAGGGGAGATCATGAGTAGATTATGCAACTTGTGGAGAGAGCCATGCTAATAATGTTGTCACCGCACGTTAGCGCCGGTTAGCGCTCGGCCTCTTCCAACCTCTCAGAGAGACACGTCTGTGGGAATCAGCGCGCATAGCAAAGAGCATCTCCCAGCCCCTTCTGCATGCCAAATACCTACAGGCAGCAAGTGCTGAGAGAGAGAGAGAGAGAGAGAGAGAGCAACAGAGAGAAAGAGAGAGCGAGAGAGAGAGAGAGAGAGAGAGAGAGAGAAAGACAGAGACAGGGAAAGGATAAGACACTTAACAGGGATGTGGCTTTAGATCACTGTGGGGGATTTATGAGTATGTGGGTACGTATGTGTGTGTGTGTGTGTGTGTAGTACTGATGCCTTTAACAATAAAGTGTCAGGTTTCATTGCAGCATTCATCATAAGCATTACCATAGTCCTGGCACTGTCAACATGCACACACATACACACACACACACACACACACACACACAGAAAGAAAAGAGAAAGGGTTTTGAGAGAGATCACAGTGCTGCTTTTATGTACCTGTTTTTGAAATTGCTTTCTATATTCTGTATAAGAGATTTGTGATGTGTCTGAATACCTGTGCTACTCTAGTGCTTATTTGTCCTACCAATAAAACACTTGAAGTGGAGATTCAGACCGAACTTTAGATTGAGATTGAGAGGGAGAGAGGAACAGAGAGAACGAGAGCGATCCGTACAAGAAACCACACTAAGACTGCTTAAACTTCACCTTCCCATATCACTGTCTGGCAACAGAGACGAGCACAGTAAACGCAGATCCTCTTCAGTACGGCCCTCACAGCACTAAGAGAGGTCAGGAATACAGAGCAAAGCTGCGCTCCATTCAAGGTTTCTTCTTGGCAAAACAGACCTCCTCCTTGCAACAGTCAACTATTCACTTGCTTAAAAGAGACAGAGACAGTACTACAAGATGGAATCTAGGAGAGAGGCAGAGGAGAAATGGAAGCCAAATGGACCTGTCATAGAGTGTGACAGACTTGACAGAAATATTATGGTCACGCATGGACAAAAGCAACATGCATGAAAGCTGAATCCTTATTTAATGACTACAATTCAGTTCAGCACCCAGGAAGCAGGAATGAGAGACGCTTTAATATAATTTGGTGTCACTAATGCAACAGAAGAATGCTCCCAGTGCATAACATTTTTGACCACAAAAACAATGATTAACCACAGTGGTCAAAACTGCGGGAGGAGATGGGGATAAAAAGAAAAAACAACGGCAAAAAAACAATTTCCGCACCCAGCAATCAGTCACCCTTAGACAAAAGCAACAATGGAGGCAGTAGTTATGTCCTAAGAATAAAGGCTGCTACAGCATAACAAAATTCCAGACTTAATTAACGACTTCAGACCAGACAAGCTTCAGGGCCCGAAACGTTGTTATTGTTTCACAGGCTTAAGTATATTTTGAGCAACTCATTTCCACCATGTTGTTAGTATAAATATATAGTAAATACCACAATGTACAGACATGTGTTTTTGTGTTAATGCGATTAATGATATTAAAATAGACTCTCAGGGCTTTCTGTGGAAGATGGTCCAAACTAGAAAGTGACCCTCTCCATCACCTTTCAAGCCAGGGTCTCCCTGGATGGCCCTGAATGAATGCAAAACAGCGTATCTAACCACAAAGACACATGAGTTGAGAAGTAAACAAACTGTTCTTACTACTCAGTTAGCACTTTCTTTGTTTACAGTAATAAACAAACTTTATTCTTCACTTGCACAAAAAACTCACAATCTATATGTACACTGTCCCTGTCTGTCAACCACTACTCACGCTGTAACCAGAGCAACTTGTCAGCAACATCACTGAGGCTCCATGTGTGTGACGTGATCTTAAACTCCACAGACAGATCCTCCATACTCATCCTGCAAATGTCAGTGGATGCTACAGCCCACGACTGTCATGGAGTCTAGAATAGTTTTAACAGTTCAGTGACAGCTGGATTTTAATGGCATGGTGTAGGTTTAGAGAATGGAAATGTGTTTAAATTCCCAGAGGTGGTAGTAAAATGAAAACCCTCAGCAAGTGGTCAGGGATCAGGGGTCAGGGTGTGTGTGTGTGTGTGTGTGTGTGTGTGTGTGTGTGTGTGTGTGTGTGTGTGTGTGTGCTGACTGGAAGAGATATTTTTGGAAATTATGCTAGACATAGCAAGGATATTCCATACACAGAGAGACCTCTGGCCTCTGGTATTGTGTGTCTGTGTGTGTGTTTGTGAGTGTGTGTGTGAGAGAGAGAGTGTGTGTGTGTGTGTGTGTGTCCTTTGATCTTGTTCATTCTAGTAAAAGTATAGAAAATAAAAGTGTATGTATACACTGAAATGAGCATGGATCTTTTGTACAGAGAGGATTTATCAGCATTTATGTGTGTGTGCAGTGTGTGTGTGTGTGTGCAGTGTGTGTTCAGGTGTGTGTACTTCACAGCTACTTGCAAAACATATGGCAGACAGCCAAAGATGAGAGACACTTTCAATGACTATCCACATGGGGGCGACAATGCACAGTATTACATGAGGCCCCTTGCATCCTCCACATTCTTCCGCCAACCAACACATGCTGCTTAATTAAAACATGTGTTCAAATCTGGCCGCAGCACACAAACCTTTTAGAAGAACGTAATTGGCTGTCCTTTTAACAAAACAGAATACCATGATGAGGACTGGGCAGCTGGGAGTTTGGCAATCCCAATGATAGTTCCGAGTTAGTGCCTCTGATCTTGTGGGGGATGACTTGCTCACTGATATTAGTATGGAATTGAGGTTACAGGGCTAAGCTAATTCTAGCTCACAAACTCTTGATCTAGAGGAAAAATGAATCATACCATGAGACCATTCAGAAGTAGAAAAGGTCTGTGCTTTTATCAGGTTTAAAAATGCAGATTGAGATCATTTTCAGGGGGCAGAAAAGTCCCTTATCAGTGTAGGGTAGCAGGGGAGCCATCTCAATTGAATTAACCTATTGTGCTGTCCTGGGGTGATTTCTAGACAGATTAACTGTGGATCTGAATATAGTTGTTAGAATTTTGAGATTTTAGGATGTAAGGACAGCCTTCTTAAATAAGATTAAAACTGCAGTTATCGGTATAAGTCTATACTGTGGCCCTCCTGTACACAGCTGTGTGTGTGTGTGTGTCTGTACTGTAAGTTGTTTTTGAAAAGTCTCTAAGAGGTTTCTGCTTTTGGCACAAAATGAACGATTCATTCATGAGTGAAACTCTTCCACCCACACACGCACGCACACACACACACACACACACACACTCACAGACACACTCACACAGTGTTATGCAAGACCTTTCCAATTAATCACACCAGAGTAATGAAGTCAGTTTTTCAACTACTAAAGTACATTACAGAGCCAAATCTACAACTTGATGACCACCGTCCAACTTCTGCCTACTTACACAATTCAAAGGAGCAGATGAAGAGCATAAGCTCAGATCATTTATCAACCATCTCTGGTATAAGCATCGATGCCTTTGCCTGAACACTGAAGAGCTAAAGAGAGTCTCTCAATCTAATTGCACTCACAAGGTCATCTTATAAGGGGTCATACTAAAACCAAACTTGGGTTGAGCCTTAGTAACAGGGACGATATTATGGATAAATTCATATCTCACAGGTCAAGAGCCAGATTGATACATGTTGAAACTGAATATGAATGCTCTTTCGGGACCAGATCAGGCAAGTCCTAAAGATGGTCTAGAGACTGTGAAGCACAGAATATTAGACTTAGAAGAATTCTGAGTGCAATTGAGACATTTTAAGGCAAGAAGAAGAAGAGAATAGTTAGGATATTAGATGGAGGACATTCTACTCAAAGAAGCTCAGTGTGTTGCACTGTATTCTAACTCTAAACAAAGAAATTAAGTAGATGTTGTCTACATGAACCTCAGTTGCCTTAGGTTCATGATGTGAGAAAATGCAGTGTATTTTTCTGCTCTTACAGATCTGCAACAGTCTGCAGTGTTTGTGCTAAACTCAGGACTGCCGCTCCAGCTTACCTGCGTTGCAGAGACCAGGCCACACAAACACACACACACACACACACACACACACACACACACACACACACACACAAACACACACACACACACACACACACACATAGATTTCCCTTAAGTCAACAGATCCCTCACACAGATTGCCCATCGCTTTAATCCTTTAACACACTCTCTATCACACACACACGCACACACACACGTACACACACACGCCGCACACACCTACACACACACACAGATATATGTGCAAACAGAGACAGAGGAGTCTCTAATGCAGTCTCTGTGGTGGAGGATTGATTTTAAAGCCATTCCAAGGCTGAGCAATCAGGGCTAAATGCAGACGGCTCTGAGAACGTCGAGTACTTCCTGCATGATAAACACCTGGAAACACATCAGAACCCAAAGCTGCACAGGCAAGCATACACACACACACACACACACTCTCACACACACAAACACACACACACACACACACACACACACACACACACAGAATATGCCTACACAGAGACTCAACCAGCTGTGGCAAAGGGTAATTTGTCCAATCCAGCAAAATGATTCTACACAAACACAATCACCCCAAATGCCCAAGGCAACACACACACACACACACACACACACACACACACACACGTGTCATACCATATTAACTGTTTAAAGGAATGTCACATGAATAGACTGATCTCAGCAAGAGCTCAGGACACATTCAGTGGTGTGTGTGTGTGTGTGTGTGTGTGTGTGTGTGTGTGTGTGTGTGTGTGTTTATGTGTGTGTGTGGCACAAGGGACATGTGAGACTCCACTGCCTCAGGTCAAGAACCTTGCATGGTCAATGCATTACACCTCTCTACTGTGCACACACATTTACACACTCATCTAGGAGAAAAGAAAATAAAGCGAGTTCAGTCTAGAAACGCAGACATTTCATGACATAATATTAGTGGCTGACAAATAGACAGGCACACAGGTAAGAAGATGAAACAGCACTGCCACCTGTAGGCCTCATGTAGAGCAAACATAAAACAACAAAACTTAAAACCATAAAAAAGGCCAAGATGAGCAAATAAACTGCACAGGCATGTAGCCACAGGCATGTAGCCAGTATTCAATAGAGGTGTGTTGCAACATTGATTTTCTGGTTTTGCGAAATGGGGGATCTTTGGCATCATGTAGACTCATGTGAGGATAGCCTGATGCATCAAGCACTTTCATATTGTTTCACTCTGTGCAAAGGGTGTGAAAGCTATCCATTAGCATTAGTTCACTCCACGGTGGGCAGTTACTTTCTGCCTCAACCATCGTCAATAGTGTTTGGTTGTGACTTATGTTACCCGCAAGAACGCACCATTTGAATTCAATGCTATTGCTTTCAGCCCTCCCTCTCTTCGCTGATTGGCCCGTCCAAGCTCAGAGACGGTACGAACCGAAGCCTACAGCTGGCTTTCTGACCAGTGGTGGAGCTAAATGAGAACAGCTAAAGTGAGCCACATTGCTTTCATATGACAAAAGTCAAAAGGCCTCCCTTAAGTGGGCAGTAATTATTCAAAACAGACCTCACATGCTTCTGAATGAGCAGTAACGAGCATCAGGCATCATGCTATATTGAACAATAGGCAGTAATGGCTGTGTAATACATGCTTTTTAAAATTAAAATGAAAGCATTTTATGTGTTTCTAAACCATACTGAGTATAGCTGACGCAAACGAGTCTGGCGTCCTTTTAAGGGGGCAAATTATTTTGCAGAACAAGATAAGAAAAATACTCTGCTAACATGACATTTAATGCTGACATGACATAGCATATACATCACTGGAGGAGTGTGTGAATGTCACATGGGATAAAACACTCCATCAAAAGTGCAGAAAGCAAAGGCTGGGAAATACACATAATATATTTACTGAGGAGGCTATTTAAACAATCACAATCTGATCTCTCTTGAGTTTTAGATGGCTGTTCTTGACACTACTTTAAATTCAATTGTCTGTCTGACACATGAAAGACCTCTGAAGACACAGAACATGCCACACGGATCATAAAAAGTCATAATCAGATCATAAACAGCATTTCCTTCGGCAGGAAAGTGAAGTCATAGCCAGACATCTGTTTTTCCCAAATTCATGTCATCTTAACCTGGATCTTCAAGCACTTTTTTTGTTAACATTTAGGGAAATTCAGTACCAAAGGATTACAATAAAGCCTGGTCCTCATGCAAGCTTGAAGATGTGCGTGCATGTGTGTTCATTTAGAACAATCTGCAGGGGAAATGTGTTCTATATAGTCAATGGATGTCAGGGATGGACAGAGACATTTTCTGTGTGTGTATGAGTGAATGGTGTGATCACATTAGATTATTATGAAAAAAAAAACTATAATGCTTGTTTTTTATATGCAATTATCAACACACTCACACACACACACAAACACACACACACAAGCACATATAAACACACACACACACACACAGGCATGTATAAACACACACGGACATACACACACACACAGCTGTAGCATAGACACAGTGCACGACCCCAGTGACATGTTTCTGAGAAAAGGCTGTGGCAGACCCAGACACTGAGGTCTTCTCTTTGTAGGTCCTGATGACTGTATTAAAATGCATTTGTCCCCTTACTGTCACTAACAGCTGTAGGGAGGCCTCCTGTCAACACCCAGGGTTTACTGGGACATTCTGCAGGGGCGATTAACAGGGCTGGGGTGCCAGCACAAAATGCACACACACACACAAACACACACACACACACTGCAATACACAATACACAACACACACACACTCAAACACACAATACAATACAAAAATATACACAAAAAATAAAACACACTTACATAAATAGGCAGAAACTGTAACTGTAAAACTGTAACACACAGACGCACAAAAGCTCTTGTCACTCTCCGTCTTGCATTCTCTGTTTGTCTCTCTCTCTCACTCTCCTCTATCTCTCTCTCTCACACACATACACACACACAACCACACATACTACTCCTGTTGATATTTCTGTTTTATGACAGTCCTGGCAAGTCCAATGGCCAGATTAAGCTGTGAGGGCCGAGGGGCAGTATTACCCAGAGCCCCGTGGCACGCCAACTCATTTTACCCCAACATAAATTAATTATGTACTTAACCACCAAATTAGATGATTAATCCCCTTCCGTGAGGCAGCGTCTGAAATGGGCCAGTCCATACCCTACACCTCCCACCAGCCCCCCCCCCCCCCCCCCACACACACACACACACGTATGCACACAAACACACACACACACACACGCACACACACCTCCGCTACCAAGAGTCACTGCTTGTCATCCAACCACTGACCTTGGAACTGGCCTAGAGAGAGAGAGAGAGAGAGAGGAGGTGGCCAAACTTTGCAGGCCACAAACTGAAAAATCTAAGCTGCCAAGGGACAGAGCACCAGTTACAAGTGAAAGAACTATACTACTATTAAGATTACACATTACATTATAATGGTTTGGCCACCCCTGTTCTATGCATTTGTTTGTATCATTGATTTAGCAATGCAAACACCTTGTCATGCCAATAAAACACATTTTTGAGTTTGAAAAAAAGAACAAAAAGAACACACATACATAGAATGACACTCACACACAGCTACAGAAAAAAGGAAGAGAGCAACAGAAAGGGAAGAATGAAAGAGAGAAAAGAGAGAAACAAAGAGAGGAGGACAGAAAGACAACACCCTCTTCATATAGGATTAGATTAGATTAGATTCAACTTTATTGTCATTACACATGTATGAATACAGAGTAACGAAATACAGTTTAGTGCAAATAGCAGAAAGTGTAATATGCACAGCATGTGCTGTATGTACAGTTAAGAGCAGATATGTACAGTGTAAAAGTGGGAATGGATTACATTTATCAGACACTTTTATCCAAAGTGACTAACAGTTGTCAACTATCAATTGTTCAGGGCTAGTCTCCCTTAGAGCAACTCAGGGTTAAGTGCTTTGCTCAGGGGCACAACAGTGGCAGCTGTTCAAACCAACAACTTTTCAGGCTACTTGAATGCTAGCCAGGTTCCTTAACCGCCATGCTAGCGCAGTTAGCGATATATGTGCAGATTGTGTACAATGCCATCTAAACTTATTGCTCCCCTCAAAGCAAAATGCATAAAATGCAACCATAAAATGACAAAGACTTGTTTACAGCTCACACTATGTATGTGTGTTTCTCTCTAAATATGACATTTAGCCATTCAGTTTGTCTGAGTCTCTGTTTATATGTCTAGATTCTATATGTGTCTGCATTTCTGTGTGTGTGTGTGTGTGTGTGTGTGTGTGTGTGTGTGTGTGTGTCCTCACTTTGTGTGTGATTATATTTGTGCCCACATGCATGCACGTGTCTTGCAAATTACATACTGCGCTTCAGTGTCTCTAAAGAAATCATTAAGGCTGTCAGGCACAGGGGCTCGTATAAGGCTGTTCCCTTGTGTAAATCCAAGCCTGGGGAAGGCATATCTCTCTCTCTCTCTCTCTTTCTCTCTCTGCCACCGTACAGTCCATGTCTGTTTCAAAATATCTGATTGGTGACCAGAAAATGAAGAGGTATTGTAGAACTTAGTTTATGTCTATGTGTATGTGTGTTTGTGTTTGTGTGTGTCTTGTAAGAAAATCTTTCTTGACACGAATTTAGTCCATAGGGTATGTCTGTCTAGAATCATGTGTAGAATATAGAATGATGATAAGAAAAATCAAGAATCAAGGACAGGACAGTGAAGAGTGGACAGGGGAGAGGTAAGAGATGAGAGAGAGAGAGAGAAAGAGAGAGAGAGAGCTGCACAGGTTCAGACGTCCACAGGGACGGCCTTGGTCTGGGTCACCATTGGTGTTGAGTCCGTAGGTGGTGCTGGATGTTGGTGCTAGCACTGCAATACGCCTGAGGGCTCATTTATTATGTAGTAAAAAGCCAACTGAAGAATAAAGCAGAAAGTTCTACTGCAAGGATGAATAGGACAGAGAGAAAGAGAGAAGACACAAAGTAGAGGAGTTACTGCAAAGAGTGTGTGTGTGTGTGTGTGTATGTGTGAGAGAGACAGAGAGAGAGAAAGAAAAAAGAGAGAGAGAGCAAGAGAGCAGGGATAAAGATAAAGTGTAGTGAGTGATAGCTCTCTGAAGGGCTGTGTTTTTATGTTTTTATGGCTGTGTATGGGAGTGTGAAAGTGAGATTAAACCATACCAGTGTGTGTATGTGTGTGTGTGTGTGTGTGTGTGTGTGTGTGTGTGTGTGTGTGTGTGTGTGTCTGTGTCTGGGGTGGGCAGGAAAGGGGGAAGAGGGAAGTGTGTGCGTATGTATGTGTTTGTGGAATGACAACAGCCTGTTTGTGAGTGTGTGAGCATACACATATGTGTGTGTGTGTGTGTGTGTGTGTGTGTGTGTGAATTCTCCCCCATAATAGAAAAAGTAACAGAGCATCTTCCTGGAATCCTGTGCACATTATCCAGAGCTTCAAAACGCAGAAGAGGTAACCGAAGACAGCGCCTGTCCCCACTTGATGACATCATGGCACTAGTGTGCCATTGGAACATATTTGTGTCCCTACCAACTGTCTCCAACATTCCACTGTATCGACACGCACAGCCAAATCAGAGCAGTTACTACGACAAACAGACTGAGAAGGACAAAGAGAGAGAGAGAAAGAGGGAGAGATAGGAGGAGATAAGGAAGGAGGGAGGAGAGAGAGATCTGAATATCCGTCCTGTTTTCAGTCCTCTTCGAGTTTTGCTCTATTTCAATCTCCAAGGCAGTGTCCTAATAACCTACTGTGCACTATTATCTAGTAACCTTAAAAAAAAAACAGGACGCTATTCTCCAGCGCCCTTTAAAAAGGGAGCATGGCACCATTTGGAAGCCACCCGGCGCGCTTGGGAGACTCATCCATCCTAAAACACCAACCTCCACCTAAACTGTACGTCAGCCCTCTTCTCGTCGTCCCTGAAAATCGCCTCAGTTCCCCCAGAACCATAAACTGAACCATCGAGGCCTCCAAAACCCAACACTGAACTGTTTAGGCCCCAAAAAGCCTAAACTGAACCGATTAGTCCAGAACCTTTCCGTTTGCAGTGTCTAATCTTCTATCTGAACAAAGTATATTGTGGGCATATGGTCATGTCGCCCTATGAGCTTGTCTCAGGTTGGCCAGGTTGGGTATGGTGGCATTACCAAGGGATTAAGGCGACATCTCTGCCAGAGCATGACCTTGCGGACCTGGAGGCCGGCATGGAGAACAAAAGCACAACGCAGCAGGGTCCAGCTTAGAGGGAGAGTTGGTTTTGGCCCCGAGCGAGCAAGAGCGAGTGCGGAGTGGATCTCTGCTGTCATGATGACTCCACCACAAACAGAGGAGTGTGGGGGAGAGGGGGTGGTACACTGACCAACTGACCGGAGACTGGTGTCTCACACTCACTCACACACACACACACACATTTTGATTCTTTATTTGGCTTGGCAAGTACAATACATACTTGTTGATCGCTGAGTCCACACTCACATACAAGCAGACAGACAGACAGATACAAAGAAAACATATGGAAGCAGAATTTACCGCAAGACATATTAAAAGAGTCCTGTTACTTATGCACACATGTACACACACACACACATTCTCTCTCCCATTCACTCTCACACATGCACACACAGACTCAGACACACGCAAACAAACAACAAATGCACCTGATTTGACCAGATTATCCTTCATTTCATGTCACGCAGGATTAAGCACTGTGCATAAGGGGAACGGTGGTGGTGGGCGGAGGTAGCGTAGTGGTTAAGGAACCTGGCTAGCATGCAAGTAGTCTGAAAAGTTGTGAGTTCAAGTCCCAGCTGCCACTGTTGTGCCCTTGAGCAAGGCACTTAACCCTAAGTTGCTCTAGGAGAGACTGATAGCTTTGGATAAAAGCATCTGCTAAATGCATAAATGTAAATGTAAATGGAACGACAGGAGAAGAGAGGCACATCATGTCTGAGTAACACATAAACACACACACAAATGATCATTGATATAGATGCACATATATCCTCTCTCTCTCTCTCTATCACACACACACACACACACACAGTGCTCCCATTGAAAGAAAGTTGATTGTGTGTGTGTCTTGTCTGTCTATGTCTTGCTGATATTTTAAGCCACTGTAGGATGTGTGAGGGATCTATGTAAAGAGGTCAGTGTCTAAAGAGCACTGTGAGTCATTATGCATGAGCTATATACAGCGTTGCCCTCTGTCACACACACACACACACAGTCACATGCACACACACACACAGACACAAACATTGGTGTAATTGTTTCCCTGACCTGAAGGACATGACCTTGTCCAGCAAATGTGTGTATGTGTGTGTGTGTATGTGAGTATGTGTGTGTGTGTGTGAGGGTGTGTGGTTTTTGTTGTCAGTGTATCTACTTTGCATGTTTATCCCTAACTGTAGTACTTACAGGGCTTCTTGCTCTATTGAACTCAACATTCTTCTAATGTTCTAATGCATGCATTAGCCAGTGGCTCCAGCACTTTGTCATTTTGTGCTCTCACAAATTTATGCAAATTACTGTGAGGTACTTCCTGCCTTTGCAGCTGTAGATCTCCTGTTATTATTACAGATCTGCAAAAAGCAAGGGAAATGTTAATCATGGATAATTACAAATGATGTTGTGATGTAATCTATGGGTTGTGATATATCAGACGTAAGTAATAGATGGGGTATGACCACATCCTAGCCTCGGCATTCATCTGGGATCACTCTGTTGTGATGTTTCATTCAGCTCTGATATCTATCTTACTACTGTATGTTTGAGATGTTTGAATTTAAGGTTGCGTGAGTGAGTGTGTGTGTATGTGTGTGTGTTTTTTTGGGGGTTGGGGGAATGACCAGAGACTGGTGTCTCACATGCACTCATACACATACACACACACACACACACACACACACATGCATACACACACACTTTAATTTTTTAGAAGAATTTACCGCAAGACATGGAGAGATTAAAAGAGACCAGGGTGTGTGTGTGTGTGTGTGTGTTGGGACGGGGTGGGGGGCGTGTGTGTGTCTTTGTGTGTTTGTGTGTGTGTGTGTACTAGCTTGGACAGACAGGCTATGATTGTGGAAAGCTGTAAGTGGCACAGCTGGCAGAGTTCTGTGCCAAACTCATCTCTCATTTTGGAGGAGCTGGCTAAAAGAGTGCAGGTGTGTGAGAGTTTGTGGGAGTCCAACTATGTGTTTAACCCTGTGGAAAAAGTGAGTTTTGTGTGTGTGTGTGTGTGTGTGTGTGTTTATGTATTTGTGCTCATGTGATCTTCTGACCTGTGTGTATGTGTATGTGTATGTGTGTGTGAGTGAAGAGAAGTCTATTTTCCTAAAAGTACTTCTGTACATGTCAGTTGTCCTCTCCCAACAAGCATCTTTGGCATGTGAGTGTGTGTGCGTCTGTGTTTGTGTGTATCTGTGTATGTGTAGGTGTGTATTTCACTAGCAACCCGTGGTCTGCCCTGTCTGGAGGTAAAGTAAGACTGAGCATCTCCCACCTGTCCCCTCTCCCTCACTAGGCCTTTCAGCACGCAGATCCGACTGCAAAGGGTCCTGCTCCCCCTTTAATAGCACGCGCACACACACACACACACACACACACACACACACACACACACACACACACATATATACAGATGTCAGTCATGTTACTGCTGCCTGCCAAAGCTGATATTTTCATTTTGCAGGAAAAGCAAGAGCCAGAGCACGGTAGAGTGCCTAGAGAAGAGACCTGTTTATGGGTTGGCTGGGCTCTGCCTTTCCACAGTGAGCCCAAGAGGGGTAACTGATTATAGGACACTGATTGTAAATAACTCTACCACATGGGAAAGTTCCCATGAACACCACCTTTACAGAAAGGCCTTGAACCCGCAGCGATCCACACACACACACACACACACACACAAACACACACATGCACGCAGGAACGCATGCACGCAGACACACACACACACACACACTTGCATAGACACCCACACAACTGTAAGCACTTGTTTAGGTGCATGATTGATGAAGTGTGAGCAGCAGCTGTCCAGCTAGTCCTCCAAGAAAATAACCCTTAATGGTACACACACACACACACACACACAAACACACACACACACGCAGATATTTACACATACATCACCACATACATGCAAACAAAGGAAACTGTACAAACGCACAAACACGTACAGGCACAGTCCAGCATATATGGTGCCTGTCACTCGAGAACCATTCCATTAATCAAAGGCCAACGCTGTCAGTTTGTTGGCTTTACACCTTAGCGGGTCGTGTACGGAAGAACACACACACAATGGCAGAACACACACATACACACACAAAATGTGAGAACACACACACACACAATGGGAAAACACACAGACAAAAAAAAATACCACAGACACAAATGCCCTCATTTAACCTGTGAACTGTGGCCTACAGCACAGACCCTCTTGGGAGAGAAGCCCTGCTGTGACACCATGTCAAGCTTGTTGGGTTGAGTGGGGAGGGTGGGGGGGGGGGGGGTGTTGTCATAGCCGGAACAGGAGAGAGGGAAGCGGGGGGAGGGGAGAGGAGGAGAGGAGACGAGAGAAGGGGGATCATTACTTGGGGCTGCAAACTCGCCAAGGCGCAAATGGAGCAGTCTGCTTAGGAGACAAGTCCTGCCGGAGGGTAGCGGAATTCATCCTCAAGGCTAAGAGACCGATTTAGAGAGGGGGGGAGATAGAGAGAAACAGTAGACATGGAAATTCAGCGGGCATGAAAACATGAGAAAGAGAGAAGGAGTGAGAGAGAGGACACTTCAGAACATGTGTACAAAAACAAAAACAACATCTCATGTATGAACTGAACTCACACAGAATACAGGAAAGAGACTGAGTCAACTTGCAGAGAGAAGACAATCAGCAAGAGATAGTAATGCTATAAAAATGTGCAGTAAGTTAGATTGAGACTACAGAGAGTGAAACAAGGTAGAAAGAGAGGATAAAAGCTAAGATGGCGACCAGAGAAAAAACACTTCTAGGAAGACCAACTAGGTAAGAAAAGCAAGATGAACAGAAAGAGAAGTGGGCAGGGGGAGTTGAATACCCAGGTAGAGTAAAATCTACACAGAGAATGGATTCATGGAGACTGTCCAGAGATACACTATAACACAAAGGGAACCTCAAAGAATTTACTGACCAGCCATAGACTATAAGCAGAGATCTGTAAAGGATGGAAAATACCTTAAGATGAAAAAAGAGAGTCATATTTGAAATTATTCCAAAAAATCAAAGTACTAAAAAATGTTAAAGGAACAGGAGAAGATTTCTGTCGAGTATCCCAGTGCCTTGCATTAACACACATCAAATAAAATAAATTAAAATAAAATACTCATAAAATAAAATCATGTGAGGGAAATTTGGTCTCTGCATTTAACCCAGTCGTAGTGAAACACACACAGTGAAGTGAAGTACACACAGTAACCCAGAGCAGTTGGCTGCCTGCTATAGCAATGCCCGGGGAGCAGTGAGGGGTCAGGTGCCTTGCTCAAGGGGGATCAAAACGGCAACCCTTCAGTTAACCAGTAGGCCATGGCTGCCCCAAATAAATAAAATAAATATCCTAAAAGAAAGATAATGGCACAGGAGATTTGTCCTTGTCCTAACTAAACCTTTTTTTCAATCTGATGATTAGTGTTTACATTATATTACTACTAGGAAAACCTTCAGACGTTTTAAAAAATTTGGATACCTACCCAGGTCTTGAAAACAGCCATTTAGAATTCCATTCCTTTCCAGACTTTCAAAACCTTTGCAAGTGCCCCCTGTGCACAGATGGCAGTACAGATCTATCCGGGAGAGAAGTAGGTGGTTGTGTAGCTACTGCAGAATCTACAATCGTCAACAAAGAGGACAAGATGTCCTCTAAAGGGCCTACACAGCCTCCTGACAGCCCAACTGATAGGTGCTGGGCCAATTGAGTCCCCTCAGCTGTGTGTGTGTGCATGCGTGCGTTTGTGTGTGTGTGTATGTTTGTGTGTGTGTGTGTGTGTGTATGTTTGTGTATGTGTGTGTGTATGTTTCTGTGTGTGCGAACAAGTGATGGAAGCCCAGGGAAAGGCACAGACAGGCCGTAGGTGTTGGTATTCATGAAGGTCCACATGCGGCTCGACATCCAAAGTGACAAGACGGAGCCCTGCACCTCATTATCTAAAAAGCACTTGGTCAGCTTCCAGAGCCCCGGGTGGAACATGGAGGAGAGGGAGGAGAGCGATAAAGAGACAGAGAGAGACAGTGGAGAGAGAGAGAAAGAGAAAGGGAGAGACAGTGGAGAGAGAGAGAAAGAGTAGGTGAGGTGAGGAGGAACTGGGTGAAAGGATAACAAAAAGAGAATGGATGACAGCGATGGTGGATAAGGACAGTGTGTGTGTGTGTGTGTGTGTGTGTGTGTGTGTGTGTGTGTGTGTGTGTGTGTGTGTGTGTGAATGACAGATGGAGAGAGAAAGAGATTGATTGAGAACATCCTTGTGATAGTGACTCAGACAGAAGTGGAGAAAAGGAGTGAAAAAGAGAGGGATGAAAAGGAAATAAACTGAAGAAAAACTGGCAGGAGTAGTAATAAAGAGTGTGAGTGAGAGAAAGGGAAAGAGACTGATAGAAAGAGAGAGAGGGGGGGCGAGAGAGAGAAGAGAGAAGACAGAGGGAGGCTAACTAAGGGCAGAAAGACACTTTAACACAAATAAATGGAGTGATTTATGCAGAGAGGAATCAAAATGCAGGGTAAAAGGAGAAAAAAAGAACACAGCAAAGACGGGCAAAGAGGAAAAAGAGTGTATGAGAAAGAGTGAAAAAGAGAGAGAGAGAGGTGATAAAAAGGCATTAGAGATAATGATAGAGAAAGAAAAAAGAACGCAAGGAGACTGAAAAGAGGTTTTTGAAACCCATTTCACTGTCATCTTTTTTGTATGGCTAACAATTACAGCCAAAGATGGGGGTAAATTATGGAATTCACATCTTCTAGAGAAGCCATTCAGATTGGCATAATTTCAAATAATTAGTTTGCTTATACTAAGTCTGTGAAAAGAACGATGCAGACTCAAACATGTTATCAGGACAAAGGTGTTATATGAAAAAACGCAAAAATAAACCTCCATCACAAAGAATGTGCCATGATAACTCAGGAAAGACAAAATTATTTTTAATGACAACAGCAATGTGCAAGAGCCAAGGGTTTGATATGTGAATTTTTAAAGTTCTAGGCTATATGACCTCGTATTAACTCTGATGTCTTGTCAATCAAAACCCCACCCTGTGTTTTGCACCCTTTATATTAACCAAACTATGCAAAGGTTTGCTTACTACACTAGTCTTGTTAGTGATCATCAGCTTTTTCTTGTGTTTGTTGGTCAGCTGACTTGTAATTCCACTCTTCTGACAATCTTGCTAAACCATTACAGATTCACAAGAAAGAGAGTAAGTCACAAAAGGGAGACTGCAGTAATAGCCGCTGTAATGGCCATGTCATCAGTATCATACATAGAAGGGTGAAAGCCTTAACTTGACTACATATAACTACATATGGTACACAACAATGTAGTGATGGGGATGAGATTTGTAGGCCATCCCCCTTGGATCTTTTTTCCATGTTGTCATGTTTCCATGTTGAACCCATTGACAGATTTATTTTGTGTACCTCCTAGAATTAATCCAAGCAACCCCAGTGGTACTCATACCCCAGTTTGACAACCGCTGGTTATACTAAATCCACAAAAAATGAGCAAAACCAAATATGTAAAATGTAACTAGTTTAGGGCCAAATAAATAACCATTTTCACCCTGAGCCCCACTGATGGCCACATGGGTAAGAATCATGCAAGCCTGCTTAAGCCATCTGTCCTTCGACCTGCTCCCAAAAGAATTGCTTCACGCCTCGGCCACAGGGACAATGTCACGTTGCCACATTCCATCCATGCATTCTCAACCCAGCACAGAAAGAGAACCCACAGCAGAAATCACAGGGTACTCACCTACTCGCTGAATCACTCACTCACCCGCTCACTCTCTCACACACTCACTCACTCAGTCAGCAACACACTTACTCACTCACTCTCTCGCTCGCTCACTCACCCACTCACTCACCCACTCGCTCAGTCACTAAGACACTTACTCACTCACTCACTCTCTCGCTCAATCACTCACTCAGTCACTAACACACTTACTCACACACTCACTTACTCACTCATTCACCCACTCGCTCACTCACCCACTCACTCAATCACTAACACACTTATTCACTCACTCACTCAATCACTAACACACTTACTCACTCACTCACTCAATCACTAACACACTCACTCACTCACTCACTCACCCACTCACTCACTCACTCACTCACTCACTCACCCACTCACTCACTCACCCACTCACCCACTCACTCACTCACTCACTCACTCACTCACTCTCTCCCTCACTCACTCACTCACTCACTCACTCACTCACTCACTCACTCTCTCCCTCACTCACCCGCTCACTCACTCACTAAGTCACTCACTCAGTCACTAATACACCCACTCACTCACTCACACTCACAGTCGCTCGTTCAATCAGTCATTCACTCACTCTCTCACACACTCACTCACTCAGTCACTAACACACTTACTCACTCACTCTCTCGCTCGCTCACTCACCCACTCATTCACCCACTCGCTCAGTCACTAACACACTTACTCACTCACTCACTCTCTCGCTCAATCACTCACTCAATCACTAACACACTTACTCACACACTCACTCACTCACTCACTGACCCACTCGCTCGCTCAATCAATCAATCACTCGCTCACTGACTCACTCACTCACTGACTTACTCGCTAACACCCTCACTCACTCTCAGACACTCACTCACTCACTCACTGATTCACTAACTTACTCATTCACTCGTTCACTCACTCATTCACTTACCCACAGTGCACCCAAACATACTGCCAGAGACAAGGCAATAGGACAAGGCCGAAGGATAATAGGGTAAGGAGAAGAATAACAACAACAATAACAAAAGGCAACAGACAACAGAGTGTATTTTTAAAAAAGGGAGGCAGATGACAGAGGAGGAGAGCAGAAGAGAGAGATGGAGAGATAGAGAGAACGAGAGTGAAGGCATATCCTCCAATAGTAACGTTCTTCTCTAAGCACGGTCAAGGGGCAGACTATAAAAGCATGAGAGAGAAAGAACATTAGAAAGAAAGGAAAGAGAGAGGAGGTGAGAGCGGGGGAAGGGAGAGAGAGGGGGGAGGGAGAGAAGGGGGGAAGAGTGAGAGCAGGGGGAGGGAGAGAGAGAGAGAGAGAGAAAAAAAAAGCGAGAGAGAGAGACACTGAGGCAGAGAGAGAGAGAAGCCATAGAGAATTTGCTTCTCTATCCACAGGCAAGGGGCAGCACAGTGCATCTGTTAGACTATCAACCATCTGGAGCAGTCCAAACACATACACTTACATACACACACACACACACACACACACACACAGAAAGACAGAGAGAGTAGGAGAGCAGAGCGATCAGTCCGACAGAGGAGGAATCAAGAGAGGGCAAGAAAGGGCTTCAGGAGAGACGTGCTTGCCATTTTAGTTTTTCACATTTGCTAAAACACATGCTGAAACGTCTCATTCCTTTTTTAAAACTGTAAACACAAATTCAAATTTTCAAACTAGCTTCACGAAAAACCTACATTCTCCTTGCAAAATCACATAATCACCCCAAAACAGTTGTCACTGTGCTCAAAGTAAACACTTTTTTCTCATATTTCACATACAGTCCACTAAAAACTATACCACAACATAGCAGTAACACAATGTAGCATTAGACACTACATTGAAAAATGAAAAACACTGCACTCAGGATATGTAGCTCCAGAAAAGGAAAGATAGTGGATAAGGACTGTGTGTGTGTGTTTGTGTGTGTGTGTGTGTGTGTGTGTGTTGTGTGTGAGTGAGTGAGTTAAAGATAAGAAATGCGAGAGAGAAAAAGAATGACAGATAGAGAGAGAAAGAGATTGATTGAGAACCAAAAGGAAATGTTCTTTATTCAAACTTATAAGTACTGTATCCAAACTTTCCATAAAGTAATTAATGAAATACATATTGAATGCTACTTCATGACAACTTAGTCGCAATCACAATTGCTTGAATTTGGTCATGTCTTTATTCTGCGCATCTGCACATCTGCTCATCTGTGGTCGGGATCAATCCTCATCTCACTGCGGCCAGTGCACTCTGATCATGCTTATATACTGTAGGTGTTAGATCATAATTTGCAACACGTGTGCAGAATTTTTACTCATAGGGTTCAAATCATCAAAACTGTGCAACAATTGTGTTCAACTTCTGCTGCCTATGATTACCATTATGCAACAGAGTGCAAAATGTCATGGTTTTGAGAAGAGTTGATTTAGTAAATATGAAAAAAAAGCCATTGAGCATTTGGTTCAGAGTGCTTTAGTGCTTTGGAGTTTAGTGCTTTAGCATTTGTGAAAAACTGTAAGACAGAACAGTACTCCTGTTCCGTCTCTTTTAATGCGGTTGAAAATATATGTGGAAATTGCATTTCTCAAAATTGAAAATTACACACACAATTCTACACTGGATATTCATACAAACCTATATGAGGAAGGTGAATAACTTGAATGTTAGGAGGGGAGTTGAGAGAAGAAGAGAGAAGAAAAGGGGGGGAGAGAAGTAAAAAAGGGGACAGTAAGAAAAAAGGAAATGCAGAGTAAAAATCAGAGAGGAGATCATGGATGTGAGTAGAAGAGAGGACAACAAAGCTACTACAACAAGGGAAGCAAGGGACAGACAATAAATGACTGCATTAGATAAAGGAGGAGAGAAGAGGAGAGAAGGAGAACACGCTGAAGGAGGAAAAGGAGGAGAAGGCCCTTCCTGTTGATTTTGTTTTTGCAATGCTCTGCCCACTGGATGCCACATGCTGGAATAATTGCACAAAATAGCCCCTGCAGCAGCCAGAGCTCTGAGCGCATTGAGATGGAAATGTGTGCTTTTCAGAGCAATCATCTGCTCTGCACACACACACACACACACACACACAGAGTGATATAGAAATACACACATATTCACACACCCATATATTTCTACACAGACATACACACACACACACACACATACACACACAGTATGCACCAATACACCTACTCTCACACACACAGATACACACAAGAGGCATTGTGCACGCCATACACACGCGCACACACATACACACACACACACACACACACACAGAGCCTGGCTACCATCGAGTGCCACACACTGTTACACACTGGCCCATTATGTCATTAAACTGAACACGTGACACTTCTGCTCTGCTCAAAGAAAGACTGCTGTTCCATAAAATTAACCTTCCTTGTTCACACGGTGCTATGCTTCTTACAATACACTGCCACACACCTCCACTCCCAAAAACAAGACACATTTTCTGTGTCATAAATTGAACATTTCTGTACCTTCAAAGTGCACAGGTTTTGTTTCCTGTTTTGTTGTGTAGACAAGTTGTGTACACACACATAATGTCTCCATCCTTTTGATTCTTTGATCAAGCTAATTCTTTGTTTTCAGTGATACAGTTCTTTGTTTTCAGTTCTTTTTTTCCCCCAACACATTTATTTGTTGACATCACATTTTACCACCTGAGCTGAGATAAATACAAATTAGCAAATTTACTTACTGGAGATTATATTTTACATAAGGTTGTCTTATATCACTGGGGTTTAAAAAAGATGCAGTTCCTGTTTTTCAGTAGTTTGGGAACCCAACCCACATTTCTAAAGATGTGAAAATGTAGGGTCTGGGAATGAGCATTAGACATCCCATATCCAAGGGGAGGCAATGAATGCCTAAATGCATTGTACTGGATTGTGCAATGACCGATCAGGGCATCTTTCTGGTGTTTACCAGAAGTGCTTCAACAGCTCTACTCCATCAGAGCAAAGAACAAGCAAGACAGAAAATATGTCTTCCTTGGATCAGAGTTCCGTCTTTTGTTTGTTTTCTGAAGATAAAGCTATGTCCAACTCGTCGATGGCAAAGCCAATTCAAACAGCTGTCATCTTTGTTGTTTACCAAAACTGCTTTGACTGTCGTCATTGTATTAAGCCTGCTAAGAAATTTTTTACATGGCTCTAGGCTCGCCTATATCAGATAGACTGAAGTGACTGGTAGGTGGGATTTAGGGACAAAGCTAATGGGCTCCAATGGCTAGTGATTCAAGGCATTTTTTCCCCTTCACTTTTCTTTCTTATAAAGTATAGTATTATGATTTCAAAAAAAATACATTCAATTGTGGATTCTCATTCACAAAGCCTCATGGTCAAGTGTAGTGACTAACAACAAGCGTGTAATTATAAAGTTAAATTGGTGATGAATGTAACTCACAACAAGCCTCTTTTAACCATGTCAGTCTCATACTGAGACCCTGGCAATGTCTGAATCAATGACTTCAACCAATGAATCAAAAGTCTCAACCAATTCAATCAATGTTGCACAATTCCTGGATCCACCAAGCGTCTAAAACCAAACACATTCAAGCATATCATAGTTTAGATCAAGATCCTGAAACTAGTGGATTTAGCTAACCCTAACCCTAGGCATGCACTGGCCAGATAAGAACCTGCCCCTCTGACCTCCATCACCACCCTCTGCCCATGTCCAATCAGTGGGGGGAGAAAGTGGACACCAGGGGGTCTGGAGACACGGGGTAACAACAAGACGTGACAACAAACAATCCTTTATTTAACCACTGTCGTCGTGTTGTATTTCCATGACAGGCCAAGCCCTTCGCTTCAATTACACCACAGGCTTAAGGGTAGCTTTAGAGTAGAGTCTTTCTTATCACCGTCTCACAGACAAGCAGATCACTCCTTAATGCAGGCCACAGGCCTGGACCAAGATAGCAAAGGAGTAAACTACCTAACAGATAGAGGGTGGAGAGAGAGAGGGAGGGAGGGAGAGAGAGAGAGAGAGAAAGAGACAAACAAGTATTTTTATTGTCTTTCTTTTTTGGCACAGAATGATTTTGTGTTACTGGATATAATATCTTATTCAGTATTTTTAAGTTCAGCATTTTTATTGGTATAGCTTCAAGCCTACCATTTAAATTCAAAATGCTCAGCCGAGCATGTATTCACTGCTGCTGAGCATGTAACACACATACAGAACTAATAGCATTACATTAGATTTTTATTTCAATACCCTAATCATAATAATGAAAAGGCATCAAAATGAACCAATCTTATATTGCTTACTGACACAACTAAATGAGTGAAATGGATGTCAATACTTTCCCAACTAATATGTCACCCCAATAACAAGGGTAGTGGGAAACCAAGTGACATCATACGTAAAAAAATAAATCAGACTCATACTCTACTCTACTCATGGAAATATGAGCCTATAGTGTGTCTTGTTTATTACTGTGTGCTGACGTTTTTATTTGTTCTCAGTTTACTCATTTAACCTGTCCATCTGTCAATCCCCCCCCCCCACACACACACACACATACAGTTTTCATCTATGGCTAGGCTTGTACTTAAAGCCATTACTGGGCTGTAAATTTATGTTGTCCACTTGCTAAAGGTTACCTATACCAGGGGTTCCCAAACTTTTCCATGACAGGCCCCCCATTTACGAGTAGATTCCAGCTAAAGCCTCCTATATGGAAAGTGTGCTAGTAAACACAGCAGCAATAGGCTACTTAGCCCAAGCAAAGGGAAAACGGAAAATGGAAATCAGTGCTCTCTTAAGGATTGTGGCTTGCTGCTCGAATGTTGCTGACTGCCTGGTCAAATGTTGTTCCCTTTCGTTTAAAATAGTCTACCAACTTCTTGGCCTTCGCTGGATGTTTTTGATTCAAATGGCGTTGAAGTTTGGGCGGTTTTAAAGGACAAGTTCACTTTTTTCACTTTCTGATCATTTATTATGAAATATAATGGTTAAAATTATAATTATGACAAATGCCTCTGTTCCGAAAATCTTCAGTCACCTGCAGAATGGCTGCACAGGTGCACAGGTGCAATTTTTCCTAAAACTCATTAAACTTTACTTTGTAAAGAAATGAAACTGACCAAGTGGTCAGTAATGTTCACTGATATCCTGACACAAAACTCATCACGAAGTGTGACCTCCATCATTACATGTCTTAGGCAGAAGGATACGGGGGTCCACAATTGAGAATGAATGGTTTTAAGATTAATTTCCTTTAACAATAACAATAATAATAGTAATGTTAGGGTTAGGGTTAGGGTTAAATATGCAACAGATTTTTATAATGTGTTATTTTCATAACCAATGGAAATATTTTTACAGTTTCCTTCCAACTTGCTGCGGCCCCCGCTTTGAAAACCACTGATCTAAACAACCACACTCTAACTCCAATAATCTCACTGTCTGATCAAAACAAATTACCATCAATTTATACTTCATTACGATAATTTGAGTACATCCAAAAATAAAATAAACCACAGATGGAGCTAAGCTTTTTTTGATTTATCATATGTTGACCCCATTATTGCATCTGATCTGGTATTGACCCACAGATTTTCAGCTTCAAGAGGGAAGGACGCTCCTCTCTGTACATGAAGAGGCTTTAAGCCCTCAAAGCCACTGATGGATTCTACCATCCTTTCATAGCAACTACAACTCTCTCAAACACTTTTTAACAAGGTATTACAGGCATGCACACACACACACACACACAGACACACATGCAGGCAAACACGCACACAAACATCTATCTGTGTCTGTAACAAGACATCCTAGGCGTACTCAGATCTCTTCCTCTCTCTCTCTCTCTGTCTTTTTCTCTCCCTCTCTCTTTCTCTCTCCTTAACAAGGCTTCACTGGTGCACCCAGCATGTGTGACATTTGGAAGTGTGCAGCTCTGCGATCTCCGTGTGGACTTTGTGGTGTAATCTAAAACGTTTTCCATCACATTCGAACTCCCCCGCCAGTCCTAATCCTACCTGATTAACATGCCGACAGAGCAACACCTGCCGGACCGGCCACTGTCTCTCTCTCTCTGTTCAGGAAAACAGCTGTTGCTGCCGCTGCCAAATCAGGGCCACATCCGCACCAAATGAGAACCAGATGAAGGGCAGCTCTAAGTCAGATCGTCTGCAGCCTTGGCTATCTCCATCCAACTCCAAACAATAAAACAACTGATTCACGAGAGAGGAACAGATAAACTCCCACTAGCCTACTGTATAATGTGGCTATATGCTTAATGGCGACTGAGTTCATCTAAAAAAAATCACATTTGTTGCAATTTTATGTGGTAAAATTCCCTGACAATCACGGTTCTTCAATCACAACTGCTCCCTTGTCTAAAAAAGTAAGCCTTTTTTAATCTGCCTTGGACAGAAAACACACACACAAACACACACTCATATTTTTCTCCACCCCAACTTTCATGAATGCACTTACAGTGAAATAAAGACATAAACTGTTTGGAAACCCAGCTAGTCTCATTCCTCCATCTCTTTCCATTCATTTCTTTTCCATTTGCTTTTTTAATTATTTCAATTTTTTATTATTTCATTTTTTTTTCAAAATAATTTCTATTTATGCATTTCTAATTATGCTGTGTACATTTCTCTCTCTCTCTCTTTCTTTCCTTCTCTCTCTCTCTCTCCCACTCTCTCCCACCACACTTTTACACACTGTGTACACTGTGTTCACCTGCACAAGGTCTACTTGTATCTCCCCCTCTCTGAGGCTCTGTGTATTCTGTTAGTGGTGTGTGTGTGTGTGTGTTTATGTGTGCTGTATGTATTATGAGTAACTGTTCTGGCCATGGCCCGTAACTGGATCTGCCTGCTGTGGTGGGGGAGGGGGGGTGGCATGTCTGGATGGGAGGATTTGCTTTAAACTGAGGCTAAACAGGGCGCCTTGAATGAGAGGATTCAGCTGCAACCTGAGATGCCAGAGGGAGCAGCGTATCTTTTTAAAGTAGCACATTTCCCCCACCCTTGTACCCTCACAAGAAAAAACACTCATGCTCAAGGAGACCATAGACCGCATTTTTTTAATGCTAAGACACCCATCAAAGCCCACATTGTATAGTTGTCTGTGGTCCATACGTGACTATGTGTCTTATAATCTTACATGATCAAAGCTTAAGTTATTATCATATTGTGAGAAGAGTGGAACGGGGTGGCCTGGTAAACCAAATGCTTTCACATCATTTCACTTCAAAGCTTCTGGAATCACTCAATTGGCATACATTTCCTTCATCATGGGCAGATACTTTTTGTGGACTGGGTATGCCAGAGCCCTCTGTTCACTGATTGGCCAGCCAAAATATTGTCGAAAGAAACCTGAGCTAATAGAGAGATCCCTGACTGTGCTGTAGCGAAATGTGATATTGAGCAGAAGCACTAGGTAGTGCTAGGAGCATGTAGCATTCGGTCTTGGTTTGGGAGTATCTGTATACTGAATACAGATTTAAAAGGATATATTGTAAATTGGGTTTTCTGGCTGCTGAACATGGTTTAGAAATCTGAGACCTCGTAGGCTCGATATTTCCAAATGTAGACACATGAAGTACAAATTTGTTCGGCTAAACTGCATTTTCAGCATTCGATACACTTTTTTTATGTAGTTGCAGCACTGATGTTTTTTGATAACCTGTTTTTTTACAAAATTTAACTACAAAGTGTACTTCTTTTAAAAACTAGAACTGAATATTTCACAAATTTTTTATTTTTTATTTTGCACTGCATTTGGCCCACAGCACACGGTATCTATTTTACACTCTACTTGTAATGCAGCATTCAAGTGTTTGTAATTTGGAGCAGTGTTGGCTCTGGCAAACAGGATAAATAGAACAGCCAAGTCTCTGTCGGATGCAACCCCAACCCCTGTGATCTGAGACGACTAACATTTGATCCAATAAGGCTTTGACTGCAGTGACTGCAGTACTCCATGGTTGTTTACAAACAAATTTGTTGTGTGGCAACTATTTCCTCAACTGCTGGACAGGTAATAAAATGTCTATTTTAACAGCAGGGGGGTTAAAAACAACCTTAGACTGTTTTAATTTCACTTTCCTGTTTAATGCTGTATTTCAGACACATGCCATCCTAACTCCTGAGTCTTGATTTTACCATTTTACCATTACCTAAAATGAAGTATTAAATAAATTGTGGGAGGGATGAGATCACAGGGTTCAGGGACAGCAGGAGTTTTAGACACTGAATTAGTTTCAACTTCAACTAAATGGACCTGTGAGAACAATCAAACCAATTAGTTTTCTAACTACATCTTCAACCAAATTGTTCATGTTTTCCATGTGTTACTCTCACTAATAATTTTCTTTGACAATGGTGACTGTGACTTCAATATAACGGATTTTCTTGTTAATTTTCACATTGAAAACATCTAGCTTCTACGTCTGCTTGTTACTAGAGCTGGAGGAGTCAGATCACAGCATAAATTATTCAGCTGTAAGTGTCATCGCAGTGGCTTCTATCCTGTTGGACAAATTGGTCCGTTTGCGTGGGATAAAGTTTCTATGTCTTAAGGAAATAAGTGGATTCTGTAATCAGGATGAGAGCAGCACGTCTGTCGCAATCTGCCTCCATGGCAACCACTCCAAACAGCATTGACCTCTGACATATGACTGAGGGCCCCAGACTAAGTACCACAGTGTCGCCACTCTTCATTTTAAATTTCACTCTTTTCGTCTGCCTTTTGACTCTCTCTCCCTTTCTTTCTAGCCAGCCTTACAACAAACAGTCAGTGACTCACATATCTACTTGATACCCAGGGTTTTCAGGAAGTGGATTTGCATGTAATTACCCATAATCCTGAGTGAGATGAGTTTAATTGCCTGTATTAGAGTGTTCTTTTGAGGGTGGTGGGGAAAAGAGGAGGACACAGCTTTCCACCTGGAGAAGGTTTCACTCCTTGATAGGACAGGGTATGTCAATAGAGACAGATAGATAGAGAGAGAGAGTCAGAAAGAGAGAGAGAGTCAGGGAAAGAGAGAGAAAAAGTAGATAGAAATTTGAGAAGGAGAGGAAAATAGAATGAGATAGAGGATGAGTCTGAGGCAGAGAAGAGTGATGGACAGACAGATTAGGGAGGGATATAGGGAGTGAAAGAGAGACATGGAGGGAGAGAGCAAGAGGGCTTTTATGAGGGAGCAGTAATTTATCGGGGCATTTAAATGGCTGCTCCCTTAAATGGCTGTCATTTCATGGGCACCTTGGCTGCCAGGACACCTGCTGCTTCCTGCTGTTCCCCTCACTGCACAGACACACATAAAACACACACACACACACACACACACACACACACACACACACACACACACACACACACGCACACACTCACACACACACTACTACAGAGAAAGAGGGATCATGGACTTTTGCCACAACCTAAAATAAACACAGAAATAGATGAGACAAAGAGATATTGATGGAGAGAGAAACAGAGAGAGAAAAAGAGAGAGAGAGAGAAGAGGGAGAATCAGCAACATAGCATGAAATTTCTTACAGTGTGACTAAAAGAAAAAAGAGAGAAAGAAAGAGGGAAAGAAAGAAATCACTGAATGAAAAAACCTGGCAGGTAGAAACTAAAGTGAGGGTAGGCAGAGTGTAACAGGGGGATTTGAAAGAGCTTGCCAGCACCCTGGTGGTGATCAAAGCTCCTGATTTCACCTCTGGGAAAGAAAGCATTTGAGTGCGTTTGCTGAACAAAGTGAGAGCCCAGTGAGAACTGGAAACTCAGAATACAGGGAATTAAACCATCAGACAACAGTGGCCGTTAGCATTAGCCACTTAATCCAAGGTTCTCTCTTTCACACGTACTCTCTCTCACACACACTCACAAACACTGTGTGTGTGTGTGTGTGTATGTGTATGAGCTTTGATCTCTGTCTCAGATTTCTACAAACACCTGGCGCCAATGTGAGAATCAAGATGCAAAAGAAACAATCTCCATCACAGATTAATCCAGCAAACGCGGCAGTGCTAACAGCTGTGGGGCGTGAGCGCTATGGAGGTGGGGACCGGCAAGCTGGTTAGAGCCCAGTGGCTTAGCCATTAATTGAAGCCTCTGGGTTTGTCCTAGTTTCTTTGAAGAAAGACGCAGAGCATTCTAGAACCTTGTGGAGGAATCCTTCAAGGATCCTTCTTCTCTGGAATCTGTCCAGAGGTTCTCTGTATAAAAGCTTTGCAGCTATTCGTAATTCTGTGCAGTCCTTCAGCACTAAGGTTAAATCACTATTCCTTTTTCTTCCCAAAATCTACTTACTCCAGTGCTCAACTACACTTACTCTCACACACACACAAACACACACACAAAGAAAAATTCTGGATATGGATATAATGTGGAACTTCATCATCCATCCTGCTGAAACACAGACCATACCCCCTCAATAGTCAGACTATTTGTTCTAAGTTCTTGCCTGCTCTGGCACTATCTCCTGTCAATGGTCTTGTCTCTGTCCTGCTTTGAGAGCTGTGAGCAGTTGTGTGAAGACCTGGCAGACACCTGTGAAAGTGCCAGACAGTGAGAGGAGAATCCGGCGTAGAGTGGGAAGTGTGTTGGGGGGCCCCAGGGGCGTGGAGGGGCCCCCCCTCCATCTCTCTTTCTCCTCATTCCACAGGAGTCCCCAAGCTAATTATTCTCCTCTCGCACTCATGCCATCGCTCCATCTCTCCTTCTCCCTCAACAATTAACCCTCCCTCGCTCCTCCATCTCTCTTTCAGTCAGACACACACACAATCTCACACAGTCATACTCTATCACATTCTCTCACACACATGTTCACATACACACACACATGGACGCGTGCACACACACACACACACACACACACACACACACACACACACACACACACACATAAATACACTTGACAACCAACCCCATTTTCTGACTAATATTAGACACACATCTAGCATGGAACATAGAGTTTTTTCCTAAAGAAAATGAGGACAGTTCTAAATAAAAAGGTGCTGTGTGAAAAAAAAGAATTAGAATCAGAGAGAACAACAGACGTAGCAAAGGTGAACTAACTGAAGGTGAACCATATCATATTGTTATATCTTGCCCTTGCTTTGTCCCGTCTTCATTTTTTGTGTAGATATCAGCCAGTGGGGGTACCTAAGGTAAAAGATACTTCACTAAAACAAAAAACATGGAATGTTCCCTTCATACTGTTATTATACCAAACCACCATAACCATTATATCAATCTCTAATTAAAACCAAATTGATACATAAATAGTTTAATTGAAAAACACTGATGTGTGCAGCACTCTCAGTCTCCCTGTTAATATTGCCATCCCAAGAAGTACGTTTTTTTTCTCCATTGCTTATGAGTCAAAACTTCACATCCATGTCATCTAGCAAAAGATAGATGAACATATTTTCCCAAACACTGTTCTCCTGTTTTTTTAATACTCAAATGTATTTAATATGAAGATCAAATCACACAAATTCCTTCATATATCACTGTCTGATTGAAAAAGTCACAGTTTCAAAGATGCAAAAAATTCCTGTCATACTGTTATGACAAGGTGTTAGCTGGTCAAAGACAGAAATGGCAAGTGTCCTTAATCCCAAATTGTGTGCAAAATAGAGTTATGTGACCCCTACACTTCCTGCTTTGGATGGTGTGAGATGAACTGTCAGTCAGCTGTGGATGATGTTGGCGGATCCTCTAAACTTTTCTGCTGACAAAAACAATGACGTTGGGTTGGTTTCAGCTGCTGTATCATAAACAAACCAGGGATCCACAGAGACCCAGGTTCAAATCCAGTCTGTGATCATTTCCTGATCATTTCCTGACTAACTCTACTGTCCTAAAAGACAAACAGCCAAGAAAATATCAAAAAGATGCAGTAGACTTTTTCTCACATCCATAACTTCAATCAAATGCCCAGGTATGAATAATGAAATTACATAAAATTTGAGCAATTTCTAATTTTAGTTTTAGAACTTACATTAAAATTTTAATTTAATTTAAATAATATACATTTGCTCATGTTCTGGAATTGCTCATATCAAAAATTTCACCCTACCATCTAAATCTCATATTGGCACATGTTGTGTATGGACAGTGTGAGTGTGTGTGTGTTTGTGCATTTGTTTTGTTTTTTGTTAGTTTGTTTGTTTGTTTGGCATGATTGCATGGTTTTGAATGGAGAGTTTGATTTTGACCAGGAAGTTTGGGAGTTGAGCGTGCACTAATAGATTTGTTTGTAGACATTTGGAAACAGGAGGCATCATTTCAAGGAATTAAGAAAAGGCCACAATCTTTATGAGAATAACCCAATTCACATTCACAAATGTGTGCGAACTCCAAATAGATAACTATATTTATATGTAGAGAAAGAGTGGGTCGCTGCCTCTTACTCACACACACTCTTGGCCATTATTTTCGCTTTTCATGCTAATTAATTTAGCAACGCTCTCTCTCTCTCTCGCCTCCCACTGATGACTCACCTTATTAGTGCTGGAGTTTCAGGAAGCACAAAGAAGACACCAGATCAGGTGATTTACATAAAAGACAACCGCGAGGAATACATTTGTGCGCTTACCCACTATACACTGCATATGTCGGTCTGTGTGTGTGTGTGTATTTGTGAGAGAACAAGAGAGTGCGCGGGTGTGTGAATGAAAGGAAGGGGGGAAGAGAGAGAAGAGAGGAACAGAGAGAGGATATGGAAAGGACCAGAGGGTTTAGAGGCAGTTCCATGCCTATAAGGTACTAAAGCTCATGCATGCATGGCATGGTGTGTGTATGTGTGCGTGCATGTTTCTACACATGCTTCAGCAGAGTGTGTGTTTGTGTGTATGTATGTGTGTGTGAGAGAGAAAGTGGGCGTGTATGTATGTGTGCAATTTGGGACTTGCTAAGGGCAATGAAGACACAGCTGTAGAGCTTGGAATCATGGGACCTGGGCCTACATTGTCTCTTACACACGCAAAAACCCATGCACGCATAGACACACATACACATGTATACATACAAGCACACACACAAAGTCGTAAGACTAAGTCTGAACCAGGCGAACTGAGACCAAGGGTGAGGACTGGACTGCTGTCCTGATATGCAAATGACTTCATTGTGTGGTACATACATGTTTTGGATAGTGGCACACACACACACAAACACACACACACACACACACTCACACATAAACACACACACACTCATAAAGTACCTTCACACACTCCATACGCATACACCCACACACATCTGTGCACACAAAAACAAATAAAATAACACAGAGCACCCAAACAAGGAGGACGGGCCAGGGAACGACAAGCATCATTTTCACTTCTTTCATTTCACTTCCCACTGAATACATTTCTCACTTATGGGAATATTTCTAGACTATGAGCAACACAGAATCTAAATGCCAAATGTGTAGATGCTATAACTACTCTTCAAAACCTTTTTTGTGTGAATGAGCATATAAGTGCATGCAGGCTGAATCCAGTTTAAAAACATCCTTATCTTGCCCATCACTTGGATGTGCCTCATTTCAGCCACATTCATGCTTCGCAGAGAGTGAAACGAAGCACCAAAGAACAACCATAGTCACAGTCATTAAAACCCCCCAAATAAAAAAAGGAGGGAGCAATACCGGGCAGGAAATGTGCAATCTGGACTTGACAAGTGAGCTGTGTTAGCAGTAAGAAAAAACAAAGACGGGAACATCACGTCATGACACAGGAAACAGCGGGAAAGCTCATTAAGATGCCTCACATGCAGCTGGGTAACAAGACTACGAATGCTTTACCAATGTAAAGAAATACACACAAACAAACATACAACACACACACACACAGACACACAAAGCAACACACCTCCTCTACATATACAGAATGTTTAAGCAGACACACACACACAAAGCAAGACACCTCCTCCACATACTCAGGATGCTTACGCAGACTCACACAGAATCACACACATAAACACGGCTGCTTACTACTAGAGTGACTCCTGTCACATTCACATTCACCTTGGTGACACCCTAAAACTCGCCGAAAACAAATTGTTGTTGTTTTGATAAATAGCTGCTAAATCAGCAAAGCATCAGAAGACCATCAGGTCCAACAGGCAAGTGTATCCTCCTGTGTAGAGGTCAAGTCAACATACTGTCTTTGTACTGTATGTATGCGCGCATGGGCATATGTTTATGTGTTTATGCATGTGTGTGAATTTCTGTGTTTGCCTCTACTTGTAAGTGAAAGTGTGTGCTTGTGTTGTGTGTGTGTATCTGTGTGTGAGTATTTGTGTTTAGTATTGGCCACTGAGCATCTATGGCATGAATATAAATAACAGTAGGCTTCCACATCGATGCCTTCCTCAGAAAAGCATCTGACAATGCCGACCGCTCCAAAATTATAGAGGAGAGGCGGAGATTTTGGAGTTGCTTTATATTGTGCGGTGTGCTACAAAGCTACAAAGCGAACTGCGGCTTAATTAGAGGCCAGCTTGGCTGTTGCAGGGTCTAAGTCAGTTTATTTTACCCTTACAGATGGAGAGGCCAGCCGTTTCGCTGGTCTCTCTGAGCATACTTTAGGCTACAGTGCTGTTCACCGATCCATGAAGCGTGCCACCCAAAAATACACACACACACACACACACACACACCAACAACAAGCTGAGGGGGGGGAGCTGCAGAGTTAGCATCAGAGTTTTGGAGACTCCCCAACAGTCACACACACATAAACACACACACACATGTAGAGACACACACACACACACACACACTGCCCCCACCTTTACAACCTCTAAGCCAGATGCTGGGAAGGAGACATACCCCCAGGGGAGGTTAGAAACACACACACACACACACACACACACACACACAACACCCCCCAAAAACTGCCACCCAATGCTGATCTGCTCCTGACACTGCACCATGCTGAACTGGCATGATGCTTACCCACACAACCAGCCATCGAACCAGCAACCCTCCTCCCCCTCCCAGTACTCTCCGCTGTCCCCTCTCCATCCTCAAGCTTTCCCTAAGGGCAGGGGCACAGACTGGGCAGTCATCTCCCATCATGCTCTGCAAAACTGCACACTCTAAACTGTGACAGTACAAAAAATCATTTGCACGGGTGTGTTCACATACACACAACACAGCACAGCACAGCACAGCACAACAGAGAAATACAGTACACAAGCAAGACAATAGCAAAACACACAAACAGCACTGTGACAACATAACAGTAACACCCTTGGGCCACTGCCAAGTACTACCCCCCTGCTAGATTAAAACTCTCTGAGGTCTAACCTCTTCCGGACAGTTCCAGTCCTTGATTATGATTGGTTGAATCACATTCAATGGCGTTGTAAAATCCATTTTACATATCCCACGGCTCCAAACACATTTTGCTCTATATTGCTGCACCATAGGAAAGTGAATGGTTTGGTTTTATCTTTGACTTGTCTTTTGACTCAGTGTTTTGACCTGTCTGCAATATTTTGTAAAAGCATTTTTCCTTGAGTATGTAATCCAATAAAAATAAATTTGTAAGCACTTGTTTGTACAATCATGTGTTTGTACACTATGAACATGGTATGAACCCAATGAAACACATACCCAGGTGCAGAGGCTCCTCACTGTGAGGGCAGACTAGATTCTTTCTTCTTCAGAGACACTTTGTCCATTAGCACTCTGGTGAAGGGTATAGCGCCTGCCTGAACGTAAAAGGAAATCAACAACAGGCCAGATACACTGGTTTGGGTGTTTGCTCTTAACTAAATAAGACTGCTGGAAACTCAGAAGCACAGAGGGTCACTGTGTGTGTGTGTGTGTGTGTGTCTGTGTGTGTGTGTGTGTGTATGTACATACTGGCGGTGGTGTGGACTCAGTGGGCTTGGCTACTGCTATTACGGTATGAGGGCCTATTTACACAGAGGCCCAAAGAGGTGGGATGTGGTTGTGTGTGTGTGTGTGTGTGTGTGTGTGTGTGTGTCAGACAGACATACAGAGAGAGAGAGAGAGTACAGAGAGATACAGAGAGACAGAGCAGAAAAAGAGAGTATTTGAACATCAAGGTGTGCATGTGTGTATATGCATTTATAATATGAAAGTTAATCTGTATGGATGTGTGTGTGGGTTGGCAAAATCTCTCTCTCTGTCTCTCTCTCTCACACACACACACACACACTACACATCTATTCAGGCTATAATTGGAAAAGCTGATCCTTCCACCTGATATTTTGCCATTCTCCTCCCATTCTTCCATTATCAGCATTTGGCCACTGTAGGTTTCTGCTGATAGTCTGTCACCCAGCGCAGGCAGTTGAGTTCACACTAAAATTCCCTGCATACGTAATGCACAGACCTCAGTTTTAGCCCTCCGGTCCAGGGAAATGGGAAGGAGCTCTGGCCATCATAGTGTGCGAAACCACGACAGAAATATCTCCAGAATGTAACCATCCATCTGCACAGTGGTAGATGCTGAGTGACTTTGACCCACGCAGCATCATGCCAGCTATCGCTTTTCATGCATTTCCACAGTGTGAAACGATTATTTCATTACACATTTTCATAATGTTTTGGACACACGTTTCATCCAGTTTTGTGTGTGTGTGTATGTGTGTGTGTGTGTGTGGGTGGGTGGGTGTGTGTGTGTGTGTTGTGTTTGTATTCTGTATTCTGTATTTGGGTACATTCACAAGAAGAGCTGTGTCTACCCCCTGTGGGTTAATAATGGGCTATCAGGACCTAATCTAATCCACTCAATCTGAGCTAATGGGTTGCTAACATAAACACAGGACTGAAGCAGGAACAGAGAGAGTGTTTTAGAAGAACAAAAAAGAATACAATAATCAACATAGAATATGATCTTGAAAGTTGAAAAGATAGCATGCTCTGATACTGTGAATTGAGAGTATGTTCTAGAAAGATAGAGAATATTTTGACAGAATGGTGTGTGAGAGAAGCTATAGCAGTTATCTCCACCACCCTGCCATCTTTTTTACAGGCAGATGAGTGGAAATAATTGATTGTAAATAAATATTTTATTTGTAATTTGTAATTTACCTTACATGTAAACAGATTCAGCTAGCACTGAATGAACTAATGTCTCTGTTTTTCTTCATGTCTTTCCTCCCTATCATCTATGACAGCCAAAATTTCAATGTCACTGCCTATTCATCCACACATTCATTCCATCCACAACACACACACACTCACACACACACACACACCTGTGCTTGCCTGGGTAGACTAGGGGCATTTGGCAGCTCTGAGGTGAAGCGCTGTTGGCTGGTTTTTACCACTGATTATACAGTGCAGATAATTACACACAAACTGTGCACACACACATGCACACGCACACACACGCTCCGTCTCCACACAATGCACAGAATTGCTATACAGATACACATGCCACTACACTACAGCAATACAAGAACATGCATGTCTATGCACACATACATGATGACACACACACACACACACACACACACAGTTACAACTAAAACATTACTATTATGTATATGCAAACACACATGCACACACTCACACACACACACCTAGCCACACATACACCATACACACACCACTACTACACACATGTGTAGTAATAGTGTGTGTAATTACAGTCAAGCTCCTGAGAGCAGGATCAATAACACCAGCGGTGCAGGGTGGGTGCCAAAGCCTAGTGCACTTTCTAGGAAAAAAGGATGAACTGCCACTGAAATAAGGAAGGAGGGAAAGAAGGAACAAAGAGATTGCTGGGTGAGAGGGACTTATTATTAAGATGGGTTAGAGTGTCAAAGAGAGAGAGAGAGAGAGAGAGAGAGAGATCACATGTTACAGGCAACGGGTGGATATCTATGGAGAGAGAGAGGGAGAGAGAGAGAGGGAGAGAGGGCGGGGGGGGGGGGTGTGGCGGTAACTTCGGTAAACCATGGACAAGTTTCTCTGTGGAAACTAAACAAATAACAAATGATTGGGTCACTCGGTGTGTGTGTGTGTTTGTGTGTGTGTGAGTGTATTAGGGCAGAGTAACCTCACGATACGATGTCAAGATACAGAGGCCACCATAAAATAGAATTCCATACATATCACAGTACAGTACACAGTACTAAATAATGACCATGTTTAAAACATAATCAGCTGTTCATTATAATTGTATATAACAGAAAAGCCAGAGACTTCACTCAACCTAAAAGCACTCCAGCTCTAACAGCAGGAATTCTAACAGCAACATTTTGGCCAAATAATTGTGTTTCAAACCTGACAGTTAGCTTTAAACCTGACAGTTATTGGGTTTAAAACTTAAAATGACCTTTTCTGTTGTTTCCTCTGCTTTCAGTTTTTTAATGCTGTAGGCTACTGATATAGCATCATCTCTATTGACACATATAGAGTAGGCTACATGATTTATTGCAAAATCAATATTTTAAGCACAGACCTAGTTTAAGCTGACTAGTATTTAAACTGTGTCAACTGATTCTCAGACAGTCACAACACCACTGTGCTGGTCCACTGTGTTTACCCATCTGGGCACATATGTGAGTGTTGTGTGTGAGTGCACCTGTGCAAGAGCACAATAGCAGGTAATAGCAGCCAATGTCCAACCTATTTCTTCCTCTTGGTCCTGATCATGAACATCCTGATCTCACCCCTTTGCTAACTGTCTGTTCACTATCTGTTCACTTAGACTTTAATTTTTTCTGTTTTCTTCTCTCATCCCTCGCTTCCAAGAATAAGAGGGGTTGGAGTCTGGCAGAGATTCATTGTGAGGTAAGTAGAGGTGAGGTGAGTAAAAACAACCAGTCACAAACAACATGGCCAATCGTACCCTCCAGGTTTACCTGCATATGGTTTCTAATGAAATGCACACAGCAATCTGTTAAACAGAACACAAACATTTTGTAAACAAATACAGCTTAAAAAAAAAACAAGTAAACAAAACAATAAAAAAAACATCTGACTGCTTCAGTGTCTACTTACAAAAGTCTATTGTCTGCAGTAGGACTTGAGACTTGAAAGCCTAAATCACAAAGGCAATCCAAAGGGTAACAGCAAAAGTCTAAGATAAACAACAGGCAAAAGATAGGCAAGACAACCCAGCCTCAAATGGCAGCCTGATTGCAAATTGCAATACAAAATGCCAGTGATGAACAATAAAGGTATAATTTTGCCATACTTCACCAAACCTTTACAAATGTACTATTCTGAATGGATTAATTATTTTTTATTTATTTATTTTTTTTACTTGTAATTTTATTACATCACGTCCTAAATGATTTCTGCATCTCTGACTCTCTTGTTCTCTCTATCCCCACCCAGATCTAGATGCCTCTTAGGAGATGACTCCCCCGCCCGAACGCTCCCATCTGAGCTGAACAACGAATCACCTCACATAAACCCAATCCAGCCGCCACGCTGGTGTCATGATTGTCTCTTTTCCTAGCATCTCTTCTCTATTCCCGATGGGAGTTGTTTGTGACTATTGTTTTTCCCCTTGCCTTTATGATTGTCCTTGCAGCCCTTCTGGGGTCTGGGGTGGAGGTGGAGGGGGCTCCGGTGAGGGGCTTTGTGTACAAACACATGGGCTCGTCATGGTTGGCCAGCTCCATCATCATACAAACTTCTATTGATCTCTCCCAAAAGCAATTTTCGTGACGCCATGCAGTGCTTTAAAAAGATTGTGTTTTTTTCTTTTCTCTTTCTGCTCTCTCTCTCTTTCTCTTCTGATTAGAAGAAGCAGTGGGATTTTGTTGCATATTCACTGTGTATGGCAGCCAAAGAGAGGGTGAGATAGCAGAACAGAGTGTAGGAAAAAGATACAGAGAAAACAAAGAATAAATAGAAAAACTGACATGCTTGTTTTATTTATATGCAGGTCAAGTGCAAGTATGAGTTTGTGTGTTAGTATATGTAGCCTTTGTGTGTGTCTGTGTGTGTGTGTGTGTGTGTATGTCTGTGTGTGTGTGTGTGTCAGTAACAGCCATGCTAGAAACTGAGACTACATATATGTACTGTGTGTGCGTGTGTGTGTGTGTGCGACACACAGCGTGCTTCCAGTTGTCACTCAGCCGTGGGATTGACAGAGAGTGAAGAGATTGTAATCTGGGTTTAATCAAAGCCAACAGCATGCTGACCTCGCACATTCATTCCTGATGGGATTTTTTAATCTAGCAGAGGCACAGAGAGAAAGACTATAGTCTGTCTGTGTGTGTGTGTGTGTCTGAGAGAGAGAGAGAGAGAGCTAAGAGTTTCCATTGTGGTGTGAAAAAGGCTGTTATAAATTTGAACCTCATTTGAACCTGATTAGTTTAATTACATTACTGCAGGTAAATGAATGTGTTGCCATGAAAAAGAAAGACAAAACAAACACAGAAACACAAAAAAATATATAAACCACAGCCCAGCATACAGTCCAGTTTAGAAAGTCTGATATACAGAATATGGTACAACATCCTTCTATGCCTAAAGTGTCTATTTCATCAGAAAAAAATTAAACCATTATTTCATTTTTCAGACACCATTCTTTTATTTCAACATTGATTTCAGTGTGCGTCACATGAAATCCTACAAATCCTTCCATAGCTGATATAATTTCACAGATGAATAATCAACCCAATCAAAGAGAACAAGTCCTCCAAACACTTCTCTTTCCTACCCTCTGACGACCATAATGAAAAGAAAACACCAATCTAATACAGGAGAATATTTCAGTTCACTCTTGAACAAGCTTGACTTTCTACCTCTGCCACGAACACACTCTTCTCTTGTGTGCAGGAGAGAAATGCATCTGGTCAAAGGATTGGGACCTAATGCAAAAATAACACCAGCTTCTGCTGGGTCACTAGGACTAAAGGTGTGTGTGTGAGAGAGAGAGAAAGAGAGAGGGAGTGAGAGAAACACCAAAGAGAGAGAGAGGGGGAGAGAGTGTGTGTGAACGCTGGGGGTTGATCAATGAGGGCATTCACATTCACATGAGCTAAATCACTGTGCATTGGCACAGGCAATGGGAGGGACACACTGTGAGACGATACACATTACTAATCTTCTAGAATCTCATCTCTTCAGATCATCTCTCTGCACTTGTCACGTGAGCCTCATAGCCTGGCCTCTGTATAACATCACCCTATGTATATGTTTGTGTGTTAATGAGTTAGTTTGTTTACATCTAGAGTACATATTTAAGCCTGTTATATTGTTTGTTTCTCTAAAATCTGAACCTTCATACTTAATTCACAGCTAACAATGGCAGAAAGTCAACCATTTCCATTTCTATTTTGACTTTGTTTATTTTGTTTTGCCTCGTTTGGTTTATTTGGGCGAGCAGGGTTACTGATGCAGGTAATGGGGTTGTGCTGTGGCGGGAGAGTTTGGTGGGGGTCGATGGGTTTGCGCAGGGCAGGTGTGTTAGTCAGGTTGGGTGGCAGGTGGTGAGGGTTTGGATGATAGGATGGGCAGGTGTGTCTGTGTGTGTGTGTCTGTGTGTGTGTGACGTGCCATCTCAGATCCCAAACGCTTGCCTCTCCCCACAGGGGCAACTCTGCTCACTTTCTGATGATCATACTCAATTTCACAGCTGACAGCACCAGTGACACTTAGGACAGCGTCTCGAAAACACTCACATACACACACACACACACACATACACACACACACACACACGCACACACTCACACACACACACATACAGAGAGAGCAAAAAAAAAAAAACCTTGACTGAACCAAAGCCAAGACACCATCTGAAAAGGAGGAATGCACCAGCCCGAGACCTTGGCTCTTATAGTCATGAAAGAAATAGAGAGAATCTCAGATAGAGTGACAGAACCAGAGAGCATATGAGAGGCAGATAGCTTGGGCAGGGACAAGAGAGGGGGTGGGGGAGAGAAAGAGAGAATGAAAGTGAGATGAAGAGGGAGGGAGGGAGAGAGGGAGGAAGGGAGAGAGAAAGACAGTGCAGACTATAGAGATAATGACACTTATAGCTATCGAGCAAAAGTCTGCGATGTAGGGAGGGAGGGCATCTGGCCTATCTCCAAAATGAACTGGGGGTGCTTGGGGAGAGGGAGCGTGTGCATGATTTGGGGTGTTGGTGGTGGTGGTGGTGGTGATGGAGGGGTCTGTGAGAGAGGGGCTGGCCAACCTTACACTCCACTCTCCACTATCAGTCAAGACTCAGTCCCCTTGCTGACACCTGCCTCCAACTCTCCATTGACTGATGCATGGAGATAGAAGCAGCCCATCAGGTCAAACTTAAGTCAAGGATTCTTCTTTACTTATAATGACAAGCTCAATGCTGTGCAGCTATCCAATATATATTTTTTAAATATATTCTCTGCGTCTCAGGTCCTTTTCCTATTTTTTTCAATGTCATAAATATGAGAAATCTCTGACACCAAGTCGCCCCAAGTTCACACAAGCTCAATTTATAGGCTATGCCAACAGTGTGGCTTCAGCACTATAAAGAAATGGCGGTCAGCATCAATCACACCACCCATGACTGAAGTGGCTGGTGTGTATGTGTGTGTGTGTGTGTGTGTGTGTGTGTGTGTGTGAGAGAGAGAGAAACAGAGCGAGACAACCAATGCATGTGTGTGTGTGTGAATGAAAGACAGAAAAAGAGATGGTGTTAGTGTATTATCTGTGTGTGTGTATGTGTGTGTGAATGAGAGAGAGACAGTGAGAGAGAGGTGGTGTTAGTGTATATCTGTGCATGTTTGTGTGTCTGTGTGTGAGTGAGTGAGTGATAGAGAGAGAGAAAGAGAGAGAGAAAGAGAAAGGCAGTAGTGTGTAGGAGGGGTGAGTGGAGTGAATCCATCTTCTACCCATGAAGGTGCTCTTTTACACCACATCAGTAAATCAGAAGGCCTGGATGCTACTCACTCACACCAGACAATGACAAAAAAGCTGCATTGACTCTCTTAATGTGCTTTGTGTGGGTATGTGTTTGTGTGTGTGTGTGTGTGTGTGTGTGTGTACACATATATTGTACCGAAAAACCTGCATACATGGTGCTGGAAGACTGTGATGCATCATGACTGACAGTGGCTCAAGTCAAACACACCATCTACTGTATGTGCTGCCTAAATCAACACTGACCCCTCTCCTTATTGTCAGATGTGGCAACCTAGATGTAAATGATGCTTAAGTACATAATGGCAGATATGTGATGTTTAAGAAAAAAGTTACTTGCATATGATTATTCCCTTCCCTGCTGACAGACTAGACACAGTCCAACTTCCCAACTGGTAAACACAGTGCTTGACTGTTCCAACACACAGACATTGGAGGATGTGGCCAACTAAATGCTTCAAATGAGTTATCAAGATTAACTGTTCTAAAGTAATAGAGGGTGATGTCTATCTGCCACTTCATTGACCAATACAGACCCATTATAATTCAATTCAGTGGTGGTTAAAGTTATAGTAGGCTATAACTTGTGTAATGTGCATTACATGACGTACGTAAGTCGGGAATTCTGTAGAAGTGATACAGAATAGAAAACTGGCTATTGTGGCTATTGAGATGTAGCAATATCACTGTTGTGTGGTAAGAGCTGTCTGTCGGTGGACAAGAGCTATTTTGTAACTCTAAGTGGTATCTGAGGCAGTGGAGTGGCGAGGATACAGACTTATGGATGTTGCTGAAGGATGAGGCACTTTTTATCAAATGGAATCACCATCAAATATTAATCTGGTGTTTTTGTAGGTTAGTTGTTAGTTCGGCCTTCACATATCCTTATCAGACCCACCTGAAATCCTAGATAAATGCAGGAGTACTCAGAGAGAGAGAGACAGAAAGAGAGAGTGTGTATAATGGGAGAGAGACATAGAGGGAGAGGGACAGAGAGAGGATTTATCATCCTTTACTCAAGGCACCTATGGTCAACCATAACATTCAACACTCTTCAGTGAATCAAGTAAAAAACAGTTTTAAGGAAACTGTTTGCACTTCTTCAAGCAACAGACTAGCATGGCTTTCACTGACTTAAGCTACACACGCAACAGCAAACATCGCTTGACTAACATGTCAGGGCTGTCTGTAGGGGTCACTTCAACGCATTTTACTTGAAAGAAAAATACATAATTTGTATTCATACAGATCTATAAATAACACGCTAAATTAAGAAACACACACAACACTACTTTTCTCGAGGAATTTCTGTAACTAGTAATTTTGTAATTTTCTGAAATAGAAAGTACAGGGGACCCATTTGTTTTCAAACCACTAGAATTTTAACGTGCTTGACTTCCAGACAAAAGTCGGCGTCAGGTCCTGGTTCATATGCGCCCATTATAGGGTAATTGGAGTGGAGGAGCGGCCAGAAGTTGGAAGGGAAACAGGTGCAACGCGGTGAGCTTCATAATGAACAAAACTGGAACCGCACGGGGATCTCTAGCGGCAGTGCCAAATTACAGGTTGTAGGCTCCTGTTCTGTCAGAATGCACACAATTACAGACTACAGAGAAAGCCGCTCGCAAAATAACCAAAAAGTTAATTTAACGGCATAGTTTATAATAAACGTGTAGAATATCGTCGATCTGTCTAGCGTTATAGAAAACTAAGCTGTCAATACATACATGTGTTGAAATTCCAACTCATCCCTTATAGGAGAGCATTATACCTGACAGAGTTCAATCTTTACAGCCAACACTGGAGCAGTTTTAATAAACAGTTTACAAATTCTCTCTATTTCTAAATGAATGGGTTGTTGTTAGCTGTAGGCAAGGAACTCAGAGGTGACAGGTTGTTTATCAAAACTGACAATAAACGCAAACGAAGCCCTGTGCCACATTCGAATAGACTACTTTTTTCTCCATAATGTTCGAACAGCGGAAAAAAGAAAGCATGTCTCCTTACCTATTCCTGTTCGTTTCAAACAAGCTAGTACTCTGTCATCGGCTCCGAACATTTCTCTTTGCACATGGAGTCAGTCAATGCGAATCGCTTCGCTGGTTCTTCGCGCGTCACGACTTTGCTGCCACTAGCACCTTGCGCTCTCTCCCGTCCCACTGCGAAATGCGCATTCAGGGATTCCCGCAGAACTGCCTGTCTGACAGCGGTCACATGGACGCACAGCACACTCTGCATCCACACATACTAACCGGCAAACGTTTCGCGCCACTGAGGTCCGCTGTCAACCAGCGTCCGGCAGTCGTAAGCTCCCAGTTCCTCAATTCACCCTCCGCGTCTCCCGGGAAAAAAATGACAAACTCCCTCCTACAGACACGCTTACATCTGGCTAGTGAAATGTCACTACTACTATGAAATAGACAGTTCGAGCCCCCTAGCTTAGTTTTTGGCATAAGCTGCTGAGGGAGGGTGAGTCGTATTTAGAACCGTGACAACAGCTTTAGTTTATTCAACACAGCACTGAGCAAGACAATCAGTCAGTGACGAGCCGGTAGAAGATGGATATCGGCCTCGTCAGGGAAACAGAATATAGCGGTGTTGACAGATTGATTGATAGAAACGACGTTCCTCGCGGTGTGGCTTCCCCGTAAAATTGATTCATTAAGGCCTTATAGAACTATAAACTTAGTTTCAGTTACCCATTTCTTCTACAGTAGTTGGGAATCTGAGGAGAGGTCAACACAGCTAAAGTACTTACACAAATCAAATGACATGTCTTTGTGTATGTTTTGTGTTTTAGGAAGAGAGTCTGGGGGGAGGGTATTGACTTGACCAGGCCAAACAAATGCTTCACATAGAAGCTGTTTGTAACAATGCATCGCTCATCGCCCCTGTCACCTCACCCTCAAACCAAAATAACTGTCACTTTGAGAGAGATATATGTGGCCGGCAGAGGTGGTAGTGGTGGGTGGGGGTGGGGGGTGCATGTAAAGAGTACATGCTGACCACATACCTTCACCTTTCTCTCTTCTCTCTTAACCCTTCCAATCCCCCTGAACACAAACATGGTCCCCTCACACCGAGGCGCCCCAGTCTTTGTAACCTCTTTAACTTAGTCCACTCCTCTGCTCTACAGGCCCAGCGTCCTCCTCATTAAAATACTTGGGCGACGTTCAAAGGCCAGTGCCAAGGGGGTGACTTTGTGGGCAGGCTGCTCTAGGGAGGGTTGGGGAGGGAGAGGAGAGGGTGGGTTGGGTTGGGATGGTGTGTGTGTATGTGTGTGTGTGTGTGTGTGTGTGTGTGTTGGGGAGGGGGGGGGTCTGTTGGGCTGGGGGTGGGGAGGATACATGCTCACCCACCTGTCATCCAAATACACTGATGGATAGGCTGTGGAAACATACTTGGAGTTTGAGCTATGTCCTTCCCCTAGAAGACCTCTGGCACGACAGGCCTGACCAACGAGAAACCAGACCCTATAAATAATCTCCTGGGGACAGGGCAGGAGAAAGAGAAAAGAGGTGGGAGAGATAGAGAGAGAAAGGGACAGACAGAGAAGAAAGAAAGAACAGAAAGAGATGATGAGCCAGAGAGAAGGAGAGAGGTGAAAAGACAGAAGAGAAAGGGTTAGACAGAGAGGGAGAAATAAATGGAGAAGGGGAGGGAGAGAAAGAGCAGCAGAAAGTACAAGGGGATAGAGAGAGAAAGAGCGTGAGGGAGAGAGGGGGGAAGCTGAAAGATAACACTAGTAGACAGAATCCCTGAGTTGCACTGAGGGGTGTAGCAGTACGGAGCGCTGGGCAGCATAGACCACCTGCGGCCTGCCTGACAATCCAACTATGGCACACAGTAGAGGTGCTGCACACTTTTCTTCTTACCTTTTCTCAAAAACAGTATTTTGCTTTTCTCTATCTCACTGTGTGTTTCACACACACAAACACACAGACAGATAAATAAACATTAATATAATACATACGCTCTCTATTCATGACTGTTTTACATAATCTCCCTGTATTGCACACACTAACACACACCACACATACACTCTCTTTCAAACCAACACATACACAGATACAGCAATCGTGTGTAATTGATTCTTGCCTGTCTGTCTTTTTGTCTGTTCATTACTCTCACCACACACCACACTCACACACTCATACTAGCCTCCTCTTCTCCACACACACAGGAAAATTCTGTCTGTTTGAGTATCACTGTGGAGACTTATCATACACACACACACACACACACTCCTTCACAAAGTGTGGCTTTAAAAGCCTGTCAGGCTCTCTCTCTAAAGGTTTTGAGGAATGCTTTTGCGCAAGCGGCCATCAGAGGTTTCTTAATCACTCGCCATTACTCCTACACTGTCGCATAAAAAATTAGAGGACTGTTCACCTCCTCCTCACTCCACACACACACACACACACACACACACACACACACACACACAAAGACACCCTGCCTCCAGCCTTCCAGCCTTAAGCATCCTTATTCGCTGTCCGTTCACCACTTCAATTTACCTGGTTGCCAAGGAAACGAGTCTGGAAGTGGAGCTAGCACTATGATTTTTTATCCATCTCGCTGCCATACAAATTAGGCCACAAATGGACCATTTAAAGGTGAAGAGAGAACGAGAGTGTGTGTGTGTGTGTGTGGGGGGGGGGGTAAACAAAGATATATAGAGGTATTGTAAGAAGGAGAGAGAGGTGAACAGAGAGAGAGAGCATGAAAGAAGGAGACAGAGACGAGAAGTGAACGGGAGCGAGATTGTATTTTTAAGGCCTTGTGATTAAGCCATAAGTGACAACCGGAGAGAGCGGAGATGAGGAAAAAGATTTCTTCTCCTTTTTTGTAAAGGGAAACATAATGGTAGACAAGGCATTTAGTCCTCAACACAGCTGCAGATGGACCTCTTCACAGTTTGTGTTGAAAGAGTTACTTAAACACTAAATAGAGAGAGAGACGTGAAAGACTGAAAAAAGAGCAACGAAAGAAAGGAACAGAAGGGGAAAATGTGGTCACACATAGTGCTTCTGAACACAAATATAAACTACAACTTAAATGGGTGGCCATGACATACAGCCTTTGACTGAAAGACTATTCATAGCGAGAACCATCTCACAAGAACAGAGTATTTTGACAAGTGACAAACAGTGTGAGACACGCCAGAACACTATAGTGCTCACTTTTATGGTGACTGTTTTTTAAGCCTTTAGAATTTGTTTTAGTGGTAAGGCTTTTTTCTTTCCTTTGTCTCTGAAGTCTAGTCATGTTTAACTTTCACTTGTTCTGCATTTTTGAGAGTTTAAGTGTTCGGTAAATTAAATACGGAGGAAATATTTAGACACCAATATATCTCAAGTCTATAGCTTGATGTTTGGACCCTTTAATTATCCTTGTTGGGAGTCGTATATGTAATTGCCACATCCTGTCTGATTGGTGTGTCATAAACATGGAAAGGAACCCTACCAGATCTAAGGATGCAACATATGACAGTCTGGTTTTCTGTTTCTTGTATTTGGTCAGAAGCTAAGCTAAGTGTGTGTATTCTCTACTTTTGCTCTTTTGCACAGAGATTTCTGTGTCAGGCACTGATTTGTCGGCCCAGTCGCCACAGTACCAGACAATCAGCCCAACAATCCATCATCACACTGTCCTCAGTCTCAGCAAACTACCCGCCAGATCTGGGCCAGATCCCCATCCATTCTGGCAGTGGCAACAATCTGATCAACCATCAGTTTAAACTCTGGAGTGTGCAGACAGATGGTGATTTTCTGGGCCCCAGGATCCCGCATTCAATCTTCCACAGGTGAAAAAGAGAAACTAAGCCCCTACTCCTCCTCTGCCAGAACAGCATTGTCTGTGATATATTCATCAACATTCATCACATTGTCTGTGATATATTCAGGTGACTGGAGTGTTGCATGGCTCCACGAGGATGATGATAATTTATTGGGTCGGGGTACTCTAATTTAAAAGGATGATTCATCCGAAAATGAAAAAAGGTGCGTGATAGTAAGCCTTCATAAATAAAAGTTTGGTGGTCAGTCGAACAAAGAATGAGTTATGGCAGATTGTCACTGCGATGGGAAAGAACTGGCCACATTTCACTTCCATAGATGAGGGAAGAGCTAGTTCTTTTTTGGTTCCCAGAAAGATTATGATGGATCCATACTGATGGATTTTTCAGGAGAACATTCCCTTTGAGATTAACAGATGATTGGTCAAAGCCAAAGTCATCATGTTGTAATTGTGTGTCTAGAATGAGAAAGAGGGAGGCAGAAGATTTGTGTGTGTGTGTGTGTGCAGGGAGGAAAATGAGGCCGGACCAAATGGCCGCGCTCTTAAACATCTCCACCACTGTCTGCCTCCTCTGTGTGCCAGGCTTGTGACTCACTAGCCTGGCTTCTGTTTCCTTTTTTTCTCAAAAACAAACCCCAACACTCTCTCTCCTCTCCAAGCAATGAGTCGAACCTGGGCGCCCAGTTCCGTCTGTAGGTTGTCGACCCTTTTTCTGCCCGCCTGGCTCAGAGGTAATACACCACAGACGCTGGCAGGTTTTGGGCAAGCGTGGGAGATGGAAGAGAAGAGCTCTTGGGGGGGCGGGGGGCGGGGTGCTCTGTCAGGGCCACGTCACAGCTGAAAGATGTCAGTTCACAGAGGGAAGAAGAAGCATTACTGCTAATATCTATCTGAATATACCGCAAAACAACTGAGAGACACTGTGCCCAAGAGAGATACAGATAGAAAGAGATGCTCAAACAGAGAGAGGTGGACATGGAGGCAGACAAAAAGATGAACAAGACAACAGGTCAGTTAGAGGGATAGAGAGAGAGAGAGAAAGATCCGCAGAGCCCCCTTGCTCTCCCACCACAAGGGAGTGAGAAACGCAGTTTTGATTCCTTTGTGTTCTGTACATGTGAAGAAATTGACAATAAAATTTATACCATTCCATAGAAATGGAGAATTGATCTCCCTTGACTTTCTCCACAGACTCCCTACTTGAAGTGTTATTCGTGCTCTGTGGAATGTTGTCATTTGCCCTAAATGTTGCCTCCCTCTCCCCTTCACCTGACACAGCAAGGCTTTGAGGATGAGAGTAAAATGTGTAGTTTGTATTTTTCCGTACTGATGCACACAAGGTTCCATTCAGCCTTCTGTTACCCCGCCCGAGCAAGAGCAACTGAAGCACCATTCATCACTTCCCTCTCTCTCTCTCTCTCTCTCCCTCTCCTTCTCTACCTTCCTCCTCTCCCTCTCACCCTCATTCGCACTCTCCTTCTCCACCTCCCGCCTCTCTTTCTCACTCTCTCTCTCTTTCTTCCTGCCTCTCTCTACCATGACTCGGGTAAGGAAATACTGGAGAGAAGGGTATCTGCACACACCGACTGACTGAGATGTTTCCAGAAGCCTTGTTTATTTATAAGCATCCACACTAGGGCCTTTAGTAACAGGTAGAAGACATAGTACACTGCACAGACGTGAGACAGGCTACCTCATGACTCCCATGTAATGGTGTTCACCACAGGCAATACGGATGTTGAGACTTTAGAATTCATATATGGCACATATAGTATCCATGCGTCTGAAATGAAGCGTAGCGTTTCTGATGAAAAAATGTTTTCATTATGCTAACAGTGTCTGTCCAGTACCTTTTTCATTAGGGTGGCCACGTTATGGGAGGCTCTTCAGTAAATAGAGGACACAGGGTAATGGCCCTCAGCATTGTCACCATCATTACATAAGCATGCTCAGAGCCTGCCATTATATACCCACCAGGGGAATCAGTCCCCCCGTGCCATAGCGGAATAGGGTAGAGCAATGCTATACAGTGGCACGACAATCATTTAGACACACATTTTTGTTGTTTGTTTTTATTAACAGAGTTTTGCTTCCATCTTCAAATTATTTCTTTATAGTGTATGGTTACATGAGCAACTGATCAGCCTGTTACAGCCCCTGTTCGCTGTATAAACTATATAAATAAGCTGTATAAACTATATGATCCAGGCTGAGACACTCACATAAAAATACAAGAAAATAAGTATGCATAAGATTTCATTAATGTATTAGTGTATAAGATTTTCAGCACTAACTCAGCTGGTAAATGCTAAGTTTTTGTATGAGTTTTAGATAGTTAGCTTCCATAGACTGCTGCTTTATATATGCAGTCTGTTGGCAGACAGAGGGTTGATGGAGGAGGCTATAGCAAACTACACCCACAGGTTCCTCAGGTGTTTGTGCTCTGGGAAGAGAACATAGATGACTCACAAGTCTCGGCTCTGAGCATGTTTATGTTCTTGCGTCACACAAGTGAGGTGTTTTGCTTTGCTACAGGCACCACCATATTTTCTGATCTAAATGAGCCATTGTGGTGTCTTGAACCTTGGTTGTGTATGAGAGGAATAGAAATCATTTCATAGTGATCCATCTGAAAATAGTTATGGCCGACCAGGCTGACCAAACCTTTTCTTTTTTAAGACATAGGCCATTAACTGTTGCTGTTTTTGTGACACCATCTTTTAACCTTTATTTATGTTTTTGAAATCCAGGAACAGATGCCTGTGTTTTTTCATACTCCATGTCATTTCCCTTACCCTTCCCATGGCCTTGCCTAAGTATTCTAACATTTCTGCACTAGTTTGATGGATGCCATCGGTAGTGGTAAAAAAAAGCAGGTGTTTCAACACTTTTAGCCATTAGTCTTTCAGGCATACACACACAGCTCTCTTATACTACATACATACACACACACACACGCACACACACAACACATTTCTCAAGCAGCACGCACAGACACCTACACATGCACACATATGTAGTCAATGCACATGTTCACACACACACACGGTTCTTTCAAACTACACACACACACACGTAAACACATGAACACACACTCTCTCTCATACTCCATACACACACACACTGATGCACACACACGCACGCACACACACACACACACACACACACACACACACACTTCTTCCACCCCAAAGCATCGTGCTAATCTGTCCGTCTCAGTGTCTCCTGTATCAGTTACCCTGAGGGGCCTCAAAGCCCACCTCATCCACCTGTGAATAAATACCCCAAACAGGTTAAAAATACCCCCATTCATCCAGTCCTTCCTCTTATCACCCCCCCCCCCCCCCCCTCGTCCCTCCCCTTCTGCTCCTCCTCCTCCACAGCCACCACCAGCACCACCACTGGCCACAGCTACTAAGCAACACCGCTGGTGGAGGCATTAGCAACAGCCCACTCTCCTTATCGGACAGAGAGAGGGAAAGAGAGAGAGACAGAGAGAGAGAGAGAAAGAAAGAAAGAGAGAGACAGAGAGAGAGTGAGGAGGACATGTCCAAATGAGTCAGTTCCCTTTCTTAATCTTTGTGATGTTCTGACTGGGAGAGATTAAAGAGGGGATTAGAACACCACATAGAGGGGAGAAAGAGAGAGAGAGATAGATAAATAAGAGGGAGAGAGAGAGGGAGAGAGCAAAAGAGGTAAAGAGTGGGGGAGTGAATGAGGTAGAGGAAAAAAGAGACAGAGAAGAAGAGAGAAAGAGATGAGAAAAGGGTGACAGCAGAGACAAAAATAGAAGAGTGATGAGGAAAGGAGGAGTGGAGGAGTGTGAGAGAGATGGAGAGAAAGAGTTACTGAAAGAGAGAAAAGGACAGAGAGCCGGGGACTGAGAGAGAGAGAGAGAGAGGGAAAGGGAGAATACATGAAAAGAGTGATGACAAAGAACAAACAAGAGCAGCGGAGGTGTGTGGAGAGACAAGCACATCTCTGCTGTGGAATGACTCACAAACTCTCTCTCTCTCTCTCTCTCTCTCTCTCTCTCCCTCTCTCTCTCTCTCTCTTTCACACACACACACACACACACATACACACACCCTGTTGAGACACCAGAACAGTGCAGCAAGCAACACATTTTAACCCTAGTCTTCCTTTCTACCTGGACAATAGGCACAAATTAGCACAGGATGATGTATTGAGTTCAGTGTACAGGAAGAAGAAGTTTATGATAAGGTGGGCAAGTTAAAAATAACAACCTATCAGAGTGACTCAGAGATGATTTGACCTCTCCTCAGGCAAAAATTGATTCCTTCATTTTTGTCTCACACTTGTCAACACTGAGAAATGATATGAATAAAATGGAGAAATGTTTAACACTGGGGTAGGAGAGTCAGGGAGATTTTCTATCATTCAGCCCCAGGCCTTCCATCAGGAAGGAAGGGACGCCAAAAGAATCAGTAAGACCCCAGCCATCCTAGTCATAGCCTGTTTCAGCTGCTACCATCTGGCAAGCGATATTGTACTCTTAAGGCTCAGACCACCAGACTCCAGAACAGTTTTTTCCACCAAGCGACAAGGCTTATGAACACTGAAACAATGACAGCCTAAGCCTGTGCCTGTCAATCTTTTCAATACAACACTTTCCATTTTTTCCCTCAGACACTTAACATGCTATGTATCTATTATTTATTGTGAGGAGCAAAAACACAAGAATTTTATTCTCTTACACTAGTATATTGAGATGTGATAAAGACTATCTTGAATCTTGAATCTTGAATCTTGAATCTTGAATTCCATCTTTGCTGTGCTTTATTTTTTTCCCATTTTTCCCATTTACTGTCACTGACTCTTAGGTTTATACTTTTATGCTTTTGCTCTCATTGTTATTTGTCATTGTTGCTGTCATTTCCTGTTTTTTGCTTTTACTTTCGTAAAGCAAATTTAACTACCTCAGTGTATGAAGCACACTATACCTGCCTGGTCTTGTTTCACATTTCGAACCCACATGCCAAACACCTCCCTTAATAGGTCACTATAAGGAAGGCAGTTTCAGGGGAAGCAACAGTGTAATGATGCCTTACTGAGGTGGCAATGCGGCCTCTCTTGGCCAAAGTCTTACACTGCAATCATTGATTCACCTTAAATTCCCTCGGCCGTCACTTCACGTTGCTCAGCTGGTGAAGCAGAGTGCTAACACCATCAAGGTCATGGGTTCTGTACCCTTGACTAGGACATGCTGATTAAAGGGGATGCTATAGAGTCCAGTTACGTCACTGGGTGTTAGCATTCAGGGATGAGTGTCTAGTGTCTAGTTCTAGTGTCACTGCTAACGTCTGTCACAGTAGTTCAGCCATAGGGCGAAATGGTATAACAACCAAGAAGGAAGTTAGCAATGACACAGCCTTATTACTCTAACAAACTGTTCCCTGATCATTTACAAGACTACAACATCCTGCCCATTAGTGATTTCAAATCTCCAAATCAAATCTGTTGCCCTGTATGGACAGGGCCTGACAGCACAATATTACATTAAGAATAATGGCCACTGAGGTGTCCCGATATATAATGGGTAACGGCAGAGGCAAAGAACTCTATGACGCTTCCACCAAATCAACCAAGTATAAGGACCGGCACTTTGTTCTAAACCTTGTGCTTGCCTGTTAATGAGTTCATTTTGACAAGGTTCCTATATCAAAAACAACAGGTAAATATAATGCAATTTAGTCATGCTGAATAGAGGTCAGTGTATTATAAAAACATGTTGGGGGGGGGGGGGGGGGGGGTATTATCATAGGATAAGTGGCTGAATCCACGTGTGAAAAATACACAGAACAGAGTCCCCATTGAAGGGGTTCCTGAAGGGCCCTACCCTACACCAACTGACACTGCCAGCACACACACACTCTGCACTGTGTATGTGTGTGTGTGTGTGTCTGTCTGTGAGCAAGACCCATGAACAGACTCTCTTCTTAAAGTGACATTTACATACACTGACACAGAAGCAGACAGTCCCCCATCCCCTCGCCGCTACATTGCCCACATGTAACTAAACAAAATGTGAACAAAACATGTTATTTTACTACTAATACTACAACAACTAGAACTACTATTGTACTATCTTTTTGAAAGAATTTTTTTTTCTCAGGGTACTATTTGAGGTAGGAACTGTCATCTATCATTGCAACCAAGTCTTGGATTAGGCTGATGCATAGTGCCATCTAGTGAACACAATGAGTAATTGCTAGAGTTCTTTGCAACATATTACAAGATGCTGGCATTAAAAACCGCTACTGCTGTAAATTACAAACAGATGTAGCATAAGAAATTGGGATTACGGAGATTAGTGTTGTGTTTAAAGTGTTCCTCATCAAAGCTGTAATGTAATATAACAAATGCATGCCATACTGGGAAAAAGCCATTACTTATATTTTGAATCCTCTGTGATAAAAAAAATCCTAAATCTTCTCAAATCTAATCTGTAATACCATGCATCACACCAGTTTCACAGTCAGTTTCTATCAGACCAGTTTGCAAAAGGCTGAACTCTCCACATATTAAAGACTGATTAATGAGTAAACATACAAATTAACTCTACCATTCTAGTCTCACTTATATGTACTCGGGTTCTTGATTGCCTCTGCAGCTGATGTAAGTGAAGCTCCAATATGCAAAAAAGTGCATTAACATTCTACACACAAGGACCAAATTTGCAAATATGCAGATACACACAAGTAATGTATGATGCTAAGCTTATCTTTGGACACAGGGTGGGCACACACCCACACCACCACACACAAACACACATACACACACACACACACACACACACGCACACGCACAGAGTCTGACTAGGGCAAATATGCTTACCATGCATGGCCGCAATCGCACGGGAGAGAGAAAGGACCTTGGGCATAAACAAAGCTGCCATTCTAATTTTATATCCAGGTCATTTAAGTAACACGCCCCCATTTGCCTCTCCTCTCCTCTCTCTCTCTCTTCTACCTCCTCTCTCTATCCCTCTTCATCACACAAAGACATACACTCACAAACACACACACACACACAAACACACACACACACACACAAGGGCTTGGTGATTGAGCGATTTCCACTTAACATAATTCAGTGCTCAATATTTCACCCTGCACTCAGTCAAATTAAAAGTGATACGAGGTCCTGCACGGCCCTGCAGAGAGAAATAGTTCACAACCCAAACGACCAACGATTGGGGGGGAAACACAGAGTGAACACAATCACTCATAATCTGAGGCGTACTTACAGCTCGTGAGGACAAACACAAGGTGCCTGCTTCTAATGATCATTTAAAAAATAAATCACAAGAACTATTGAGCTTGCCCTTCAGTGATGGCTTACTCTGGTATTATTTGCCTTTTGAATAAATACTTAAAGTGAAATGAATCAAAGAGGACATCCAAACAAAACATTTGTGTTTGATAAACTGGCGATTAATATTGGGGACAATGTCGGCCATTATTTTGTCACCTCAGTAAGCACCACTTTTAATCATGATCTTCTTACGTTGCAGAGGTACCTCTGTTGTTCAGTCCATTCAGTCAAGATATTGAGCTGAGCTGCTTTTCCTGCTTGAAAGGTGTAAAAGAAATAAACAATCATCATCAGTAGCAGCACACACATGGCTAAAATGCATGGTACTTTATGTGCAGTATCTTGAGTCACTGAATGAATAAATAAGTAATGGTGCTATTCAATGCATTAATGTTTGTATTTCCTCAGGAGAAATAATCCTATGTTTGTATTTCTGAGTGACAGCTCACCCTTCCCTTCAGAGACAACACAGAGCATGTTTAAGGGGCAGGGCACCCACACCTGTGTGATGCCATGAACCATGTGCCACCTTGTGTCAACATAATGCATGGATAAAAAGATGTTACGTGTTTACAAATTACTTAGCATCAAATAGTAACTGGTTAAGAATGAAGTACAGTATGCAGAACACTTTCCACAGTAGCAATGCTTCTGTCTGAAGCATGGATGGGAGGGACTGAATACCATAGATCAGGGGTGGCCAAAATGCGGCCCTCTGCTCTCTTTCATGCAGCCAGCCATGAAGTCAAAAAATAAGATGTAATGTGGCCCATTGTTACAGTAATTCTACATCCATGGCACATCATAGTTTCAGTACTAGTGTGATATGTTTGCCAAATAATATCATTAAATAGTGTAGCATCAGATGGCCTGTAGTCACTCTTTCACTTGAAACTGGTTAAAAACTAGGCTTTTAATTTTGCATTGGCCCTTGGCAGCTCAGATTTTTCAGTTTGTGGCTGCAAACAGAAAAGTTTTAGATATGGAAACCTTTCTATTGTGTACCAATGCGAGAGTCACCACCGTCACTTCTAGATCCCTTTGAACCCTGACCCCCCTCTGCCTATCCTCATTCAGACCCGTGTTTCACCATCTATAAGCCCCCTGTCTGTTTCCTTCCTTCTCCACCTGTGCGTCCAGCGCCCTGGGTGGGTATGGGGATGGTCCATGCACAAGAGTGGCCTTAACCACAACTAAGCCCTGCTCTGATCTTTCCACACCGCAACACAAGAGAGCTTGCCAACTATGCAAGTATGCCACACTATGTGTGGCTCAGGATGGGCGCCAGGCCCTGTGGATGCCAGCGCTCGCTCTCTCGCCTCTCTGTCTATAACACCACCAGTGGACACCAAGGGCAGTAAGAAGAGTGCCGAGATGAAAGCCTATTTTAAATACACTCCTGTGTGTGTGTGTGTGTGTGTAATGTAATGTAATGTACAGGAGAGTAGTAAAGAGTGATTGTGGTCAGCGATTCAGAGAGCCTAAAGCTGGACAAGGGCCAATGAAAAAACGTGGCAGTCAACACGTGCTTTTAATAGTACTTTGAGCAAGATGTGTTTACAAAATAGATTTCAGTGAACACCACGAAGAAAGTTCAAACCTCGAAGAGTGTGTGTGTGTGTGTGTGTGTGTATGTGGGGGGGGGCATTTCTAAGAATTGACAGCTAAAACTAATTTAAAGGCAAGGCTAAAGTATATAGATTATCTAAATAATTATTTCTATAAACAGTGCTCATGTTGCTCAATCAGAGTAGTCCCATGTGTCTGGTAAATGGGTCTCCAAGGATTGATTAGCAGTACAGCACAGCTGCATTAACCAAGCTCATCAAGGTCAAGTCCTGCCAGATAGGAATCTCTGGTACTTCTGTGTCCAGGACACAGCAGGGAGCCACAGGTGACACACATTCAAGCACATCTCAGCCATTTAGCTTTGAGGTTCGAAACAATCCGTCTCAATACCTGCCTAACACATACACACACGTGTACACAAATACAAACACACACACAGAAGCACACAAACACTTTTTTTCTTCTTTAAAGAAACGAGCTTGGAAAAAAGTCTACATAACAATATATGATCAATATATGCTGTTCCTTGCACACCTGTTTTATGGAGCACATTTAGGCTAAAAGCTTCAAAGCTATTAAACAATAACCTAAAATTAATTAGATAGGATCTTAAGCAATTATCTGTTACAAAGTTACAAATTATAAAGAAAAGTTAGATCAACCCCTTGTGCTTCAGGCCTCTTATACAGACTGACAAATATGATTATGCTTCTAATTTAGATAAATATACAAAACACTTGTTTACATTTCACTTCTGAATGGTTTTAATGCATTTTTTACAGATTGGAAAAGCTTGAAGCTCAACATATGTGCATGAATGTTTGTATAGATGTGAATGTGTGCTGTGCATGTATAAGTGTATGTACATCTGTGTCTATATGTGTATGCGTATGTCTACCTGTATATGTGTGTGTGTATGTGTGTGTGTGTGTGTGTGTGTTATGTGCGTACATATGTGTGCAAGGGGAAGAGGCCCTGGCGGAGTCCATGATGACGTGCAGCACAAGGCAGTGTCCTCTTAGATCATTCCCCACCACTCAAACCAAGCCCACACCATCATTAAAAATAACAATAACAACAACAACAACAACAACATCGACAACGACAGATCATTTACAAACCCACAAACATGGATACTGGAGAAAGGCTCCCCTCTCTCTCTCTCCCCTCGAATCCCCGGTGCTTTTTCACAACAGTGGAAGGACCCGGATAGATAAACAGAAATCACCTGACAGCAAATCCTCATGATGTCCTTTAAGAACTAGAACTTGAAGATGTGATAGAGAGATAACCTTCAAACACCATAAAGTTACAGAGGTGGTATAAAAGGGCAGAGACTAGAGCATGGAGATAGAGCGGGTGGTGTGTGTCTGTGTGTGTGTGTGCGTGTTTGTGTAGTCCATCTAGCTTATTACCAGGATCATTACAACTTTTTATAATGTGATCAGTTTAAATGCTAAAGTCTTTTTGCGGAATATATTAATTAAAAATTCTGTCCTGCGATTGGTCACTGTTCCTGTTGATCCAGCAGCCTTGCTTGTGTTCTCCTTCGTCTGTGATTGGTTAATTGCCCCGGCCACAGCACTGGCCCATGCGATTCTGTGAGGCCGACTCGTTCAGGTCCACTCCGGGTCTGACACGGCCTGGCGTTCCGAGTCCGCTCTGGGGGTCACTCTTCGGAAGCTTCTTAGCTGCAGATATACAAAACCACTGTTATCATGGACACACACAAAGTAGGCAGAGTCCACAATAAAAATACACACATGTTAAGAAAATGCTCATCATAAAAAAAAGAGGTCTTCATAAGCTGTAGAAATATCACATACATTTCAGAACAAAGTAGAAAAAATAGATCCATAAGCTATTTATTTAAAGCTATTTTCAAAACATAAGCCGTCACTACAGAAACTCAATGGTAGTGTCACCAAAGACACTAATATCAGGAGCAAGTCAACTGTCATCACAGGAAGGAATGAGGGATAAGGGGGTGACGCAATGAAACAGAGACCATGGGCACAGACAAGAGACAAGAAATTTAGGGTACAGGGAGAAACCCCAGTGTCCATACAACTATAGACTGATTGATTAGCAAAGGCGGTTAAAAATATGGACCTCGATTGTGCTTTACACTCGACCCACAGACCCAAAGAGAGAGAGAGAGAGATAGAGAGAGAGCAATATGGATGGGTCTTATTTCTTGTCAGACGTTTACAGGTGTCTTCTCCTTTCAACTGACTAGAGGCAATGGAGGCAATCTTCCACAGGTGTGGAGACTCAGCTTCCTGTTTCTTACCACACAAAGCATAACCATACACAAGCATGATACCTGGAGAACTCTTATCAGGATATTCACTTTTTATGGCTCACTGACATTGTGCACTAATCATATCAGGCTATTGCCTGAAAATGTTAAACCTCAAGTAAGAAAATTCAAGCAAGAACTTGAAATGTTTAAAGACCACAATGATATGTGTGCTATTGCTGCTGCTGCTGCTGCCAGTACCTGCCATTTTTCAAACATGAAAAGTATATTCATTTGATAAAAATGGGCCATTTGAAAATAGGGGTGAAAACTGATAGGATTTTATCAACATCAATGCCAGTGTTGACTCTTGGCTTAACCGGTCCAATTCTTTATCAATTCTCTTATCAATTCCTTACTGTTTAGCAGGTATTCTACACAGGTATTCCGTATCAACACATAGACCTATAATATAGCACATACTACTAGGGTGACCACAGCAGCTTATTAGAACAAGGCAAACTATATAGAACTGTTATCTATTTCAATTTTTTATTAAAAAAAAAAGACTCATTGGCCATGGTCTGAAAAACACGCCGGCATTGATAAAAGAAATTGGTAATGTCAGAGGGATACGATTTCAGTGAATTAAGGCACTTGATTCTTGGTTCTACTCAACTCCTGGTTCTCAGTTCCCACCCCTATTTGAAAATGTTGGAGATGTTATGAAATACATACGTGCTGAAATTACTACAATTCAGTGACATGCATTATCACATTCATACATCAGAAATCTAAGTGAGCATAAGGCGAAAAGCTACAAAATCTGTGTGAAACAACACAGAATCTCAGCAGGTTAATGGAGCTTGTCCTTCCGAACCACAAAGAGATTGAAAGACAAAGACGGTGAAAGAGAAAATGTCTGGGCACGTCTGGATTAATGATGTGGTATGTGACACAGCAAGGTGTGGTACAGTGGCGCCTTAGTGTTACCACCAGAAACGTTAAGGGCTCATCCGAAGTCAATCAACCCATAGTTCTGTTATTCAAGGTTGCTCAGTGCGGTCGGTAGGAATAAGAATGAGACTATAAGGTATAACATAGAATGAATTTGCAAACCACTAACCACTTACCACTAACTAAACAGGGTTCATTCTTATATATACTGACAGCACTCAGCGACACTGATTGAATGACTCCAGACTATTGCAGACTATAAGGCATGACTACACCGGTGAAACGGGGAATGAGACAGAAAGCTGCAAGGGGCAAATTGACAGAAATGAACTGGGCTGAGAAGTGAACTGCACTTTCACACTGTGTCAGACTAAGAGACCGGCCACCTTAAACAGAGAGTGTGGAGGCTGCTCTCACACACACACACACACACACACACACACACACACACGTGTGACCGACTCGCGTAAATAGCTGACATAAAACAAGAGCCAAGATAATGGAGGAAGCCACAGCTGACACGCGATGACCCAGGTGCACTTAAAACGGAGGGGAAAGTGGCGGTGTGGATGGAGGACAACAACAAAAGCCTGTCAGTGGAATCTACTTCCATACTACTCCCACCACAGCAGAGACCAGGGGTTTTGACAGGCTGTGTTCCATCCTTCACTAATCATGACAAACTGTTTGTGTGATGTGCAGGGGCGAACTCTCACTGGGAATATTGAGTTGACAAGAAAAACAAGCGCTACCATACAGCAAACACACACTGAACAGATCCAGAAAAGATACAAATGTAAACACAAATTACACAAACACAAAGACGGACACATCTTAACACTGAACCTGAAACACACACATACTAAGTTGATGACCATAATCAATAGAACACTAATGGAGGAGACTAAATAATTTTGATTTCAACAAGTTCCAACATTTTTTTATTTATAGAAAAGATGTAAAATCCTTCCACAGGCCAGTTTAATTTAAACTTTCTGTAGTTTAGTCACAGGTTTTAAATCCCATTTGCTGGAAGGTCAGTTGATTGCAAGAGTGGAACTTGGTCAACGGTCTATCCTTATCAAACTGAAGCACCCATCCCTCAAGCACCTATTCAAGCACATCTCTTTTGAAACCCATTTATATAGTCAGCCTGAAATACTGAAAATACTGAAATACTTGCTGTTTATGCCTACAGACAGACAGACACACAGACGGATGGATGGGTGGGTGGGCGGATGGATGGACGGACACTCACACACACACACTTGCACTTAGTCTATTATGAGGGCCTACTTTGATTCAATTTGTGAACTCGAACACTACAGAGGAACTCCAATTACTTTCACATGATTATCAGATTTTCTCCAGTAAATATTGCCTGAAAAAAGTAAGTCCCTGGGCGTGAGGTGACTCCATGACAAATGAGCAAACTGACATTTTGGACACCTCAAGCAAAAACAACGCAATTTACAACCCAAATGTAATCAACATCAATCCCATGAGTGGGTGCTGCAGGTCAGCAGGCTCTTTGTCACTGTCAAAGTTAATCAGTGAACAGGGCAATTAGGCAAAGGAATCAATACAAATCCACAGCTATAACTGTTAAGCTTGAGTCATCAATAAGCGTGTCATCAAAGATTAAGCAACTCTATTGATCCTTGACAGTCAAGTTGTCAAGAGTCCCTATTCAGGACACACAGCACTTTGGCCCTTTTCCCTGCTTCTGTCCCACCGGTGCTACTGCTATAAGGTACCGGTACCACCGCTCCTGTCCTGAGAATCCTCCATATGTGTTAATATATGGTCCATGTTCAATTATGGTTGGTATGGTTCACTGTTCAATTTAAATAATGATGGAGGCTTCCGTGGGTTCATTCTGTTCACATTTTACAAATTTCCCCTCATAGACACAACCAGTTTTTCATGATGGCACATTCTTTGAAGTGCTGTCACAATACATGAGAATGGCAGAGCACTGACTTACATAACAGAGAAATCTACACGGCTGACACAGTATTTCAGTGGCTCGACCTTGCACGGTAACTCTGAATGGCATACACCATTCTCATGACATCCTAATCTTACGGTACTGACATAAATGATCACCAGTAGCCTATATGAGCTCACTGGGGACTACGTAGGTTCTGATTCTGTGTGTTATAGGCACCTTCCTATTCCTACCCAGTCCGTTTACTGGTTCAGCCACAGAGAGTAGATTTATTGTGTACTAGGGATGGCCAGATATCCTACCAATAGCCATGAAGATCTCGTTGACGTTCAGGGCTGTCTTGGCAGACGTCTCCATGAACAAGAGCCCATTCTCATCGGCGTAGTCTTGTGCTTCCTGCAGAGGGCAAAGGTCATGAGGGGGGTCAAAGATCAGAAAAGCAGAGGTGATATGTGTAGGCTCAAGATACAGACTATAGCACAGACACGTACACACCCAAATCAATCAATGTCACATTAAAGGGTTCAGTGAAACAACTGCTATGAGGTATATAGAGTAAAAATAAAATCAAAAGAAAGAAAGAAATGATCTCTCTCTCTCTTCTCTCTTTTGCTATTGTATCTGCACAACAAATTTTAAAGTGAAAAATAATGCCACAAGTGTGGGTGGTGTCAAAATATTAAAATATATCCATAAACATCTCCAGGTTTATGCACACAGTGACATCAGCATGTTTTGATATCAAAGTGCATAAACTGTCTGCCCTCAAAGGAATTCTCTAACACTCTGCCTCACACATTCCCTCTCTCTCTGACTCTGACACACATACACACACACATCTCCCTCTTTCTCCATACCTGAAACTCCACAGTCCTCTTATTGGCCAGGTCAGCCTTGTTGCCGGCTAAGGCGATGACAATGTTGGGATTGGCCTGTTTCTGCAGCTCCTTCACCCAGCTCTTTGCTCGTGTGAAACTGTCCTTTAATACAACACACACAAGTGTCAGCACACAGCAGGGAAGGACAATAGCACCCACCAGTGGCCATAAGCTGGAAATGACAGATTCCAGACACAAAATACTCTTTTAGGCTAGTTCTGACCAGCAGCTGAAAAAAACATTTATCGGTCACTGGCTCTGGCTGGTAAATTTGAGCATTTTAGCATATTTATTTCTAACCCTGGTACATATGTATTCTATAACATCCACAAAAAATCTAACATAACCACAAAAAAACAGTGCTACATGACAATTCTCCATGTTTCAATGTCTTGTTTTATTTATTTTCAACCTTGCTCAACCTGGCTTGGGTGCACCACTAAGAAATTTAAAATATATGCTCTGCAGGTCCGTCTGAGCAGACATCAGGACACCGATGGGAGGTCACTGAAGCCCATTGTTGTATCACTAAAAAACAGGGAACCAATCACATTCACTTATTTGGCATGGGGTGGCTGTATACGATTCACAACCAATGAAGGCATCAACATTACTGTGTATGGTTAAACCATGGATGCTTATTTTCTGTTAAACTTAGTACAAACTGAAACCATCATTCAGATGAATAGTTCCGCTGAGAGTTGAGTGCTACAGTTTAACTTTCAGTTTCATGTTGGGTAAACCCTCACCATCTCCATGTCCGTTACTCTTCTCCATCCACCCACTTTGTACTTCGTTGTCTCTAGCTATTGTGAAATCCATCCATTAGCGTTCATGCTAACTCACATACCATATTCATAAATCCCCAATAAAGCTCATTATCACTCTACCACTAGGGCTACACTGGATGCGTTACAGAAGCGCTACGTCTATTTTTTTAGAATGTTGGCTGTGCTGCCATGTCTGGTGTAGCCAGTTCCATTGAGTATAGTGGAAGTTAATTGTTATGACAGATTCGTTTTTGACTTAATGCATCCATCTATGCTTTCATTCAAACTTCCAACAGGTTACTAGGTGACATCAATCTGTTTGGAAAACTATAATTTTAAAGCATTTCAGGGATTTCTTTGAATGAGCAGTATTGCTCATAACATTGTTATGTTGCAAGAGAAGAACACCACCTGTAAAACAAACCTACACCCTCACAAACCAAGCCATCTTCAGTACCCAGTGACGGTGTGTGTGTGTGTGTATATACATGTGAATGTGCACTGCATGTGTATGTGTGCTTTTGGTTGTCATAGACCATAAAATATGCCTGAAGTTATTTGGTGTGTGTGGTGTACTCTGCCATTTCATGTGAGACAGTGAATTTTTCCTTGTATGCGTGTGACTGTGTGTCTTTCACTGTTCACTGTGCTACTTCTGTCACATTCAATAATAGCTGATACCTCCGTTGGCGGATGAGACTATGCATGTCTGTGTGCGTGCGCACACATATGTGTGTGTGTGAGAGAGAGAGAGTGTGTAGTTGTGTGTGCGTCAACAATTTTCTGAGCTGGCAACGCTGCCACTGTTACTGCTACTGGACCACCACACCTCCAAAGCGGTCCAAATATTGTCAGGATGCAGGGAAGCCACTAGTGTACATGTAACACACCCCGAGCTGAAATGAGCTCTGACCGCCCGTGTCATACAAGCAAAGGCCCTGGGGCGGTGCAGAGACTGAGAAGTGAAATTACTGGACCAAGAACTTCCTGAAAAAAGGTCACTCCATTGTTGTGTGCATAACTCCTAAGCTTTTGGTTGAAACCCACACATTTTCACCAAACGGAAAACACAGGCAGCCAAACATTGCCACACACCTGATAAATCTACATGCTGTAAGTGAGTTTCCAAGGAAACGCAGGCCCCAGTATCAACCCCTCTGCTTTAGAGAAGCTTGTTGTGGTTTCTCATCTCGGACATGGTGTACAAGCATTGAGGGCGGATTGTTATTTTAAACTACTCCTAAACATACTGAGTGCAATGTTGAAACAGGAACATGTACTCAATTCACATTAGTGAAACCAGAGACGGGTGATGAACAATTATGTTTGGTAAAACTGTGGGAAAGCGGCTTGGCCAAACTATGGCATATTAGCGTTATCACAATATGAACATTTCAAATTTGATATAGATACCCGAGAAAACACACAATACTTTATACCATGTTTTATATCAAAGCAATGACAGAAAACATGGACCAAAACTGGCTGTGAGTTCCCATCAGATTATTGTTCTGAAAAATTGACCTAATGTTTCATGTGTTCATTTGCTGGTGAAGGCAGAAGATGTGTTCCTGACAGTCTGAATTGGTGGAATTGTGTGTCAACAGCTGATGGCAAACACAGCACATGAATATTTAGTCCAACCCCATTTTTTGTGACAATCCTATCAAGTACAGGTATACATCAATGTCTCTTATTGCAATGGTAATGTCAATGTCTGTTGTACAAGAGTGCTAAACTGTGGTAGTGCTGTGTGTGTGTGTGTGTGTGTGCGTGCGTCTTTATATCTCTTACAGCACTGGTGATGTCAAAGACTACGATGGCGGCCTGTGCTCCTCTGTAGTACATGGGCGCCAGGCTGTGGTAGCGTTCCTGCCCCGCCGTGTCCCAGATCTCAAACTTTATTGTCGTGTCGTCCAGACAGACCGTTTGTGTGAGGAACGCAGCTAAACAATGGACAAAGAGACAGAACAAGAGTAAATGAGAGATACACAAAAGAACAGAGAGAGAGAGAGCAGTAGAGAAAGGGGGAGTGAGAGACTGGAAGAGAGGTGGTGTGAGAGGAACAGAAAGAAAATAGCAATATAGTGCAAGTTAAAAAAGGAGAGAGACAGAGAGAGAGAGAGAGAGAGAGAGAGAGTGAGAGAGAGAGAGAGACCAGCCGAAAGAAGGAGAAGGAATGAATGTCAAAAGTGACACACAAGAAACAGAGAGAGATTATCATTAGATTGCACAAGGTGACTGTGAGGAAATATCTATGGTTCATTTAGAGATACTCTGATTTGACTGTTGAGAGTGGCACTGAGCTTTGTTTTCAAAGCAGTGAACCACTAACAAAGCACACAGGCTGGATTGTCAGTGAAATGCAATCTCCAAAGACATTGTGGTTAACCAAATGAACGAAGAAAACACACCAAAGCGTCATACTATACACATTGAAGGGGACACATTATACCTTGTTCTCTGAAGTTTACATATTCAACTTTAATTTATTTATGTATCACAAATAAGCTCAAGTACAATTTAACAAGTCCCAATAAAACCTTACATTTAGGCTGGGTATTAAAAGGGTCCTTTTGGCTAAGTAGCATCCTCTTTGGCAACCACAACTGAACTACACTTGCTTCGTGCTATCTGACATCACATGTAGACTTTGCTCTTATTCGCTCATGTTTTAGTGGCTATTTCTACATTTAAGATTTTCATATGAAGGAGGGCACAACAATCATAGCTCTGGCCATGCACAACCTCTCCTTATTCATGAAAGCCAAGGCAAAAATGTTTTTCACCTCTATGTGTTTCCCTTAAAAACAAAACCAAAACCAAATGTATGTCAAATTATCTGTGACACTGAAGTGTACTGAACCAAAATTCTCTCAGTTCTCAGGCACAGAATGATCTATACTGACTGGGCTAAACTATACTGAATACGGAATGCAGGACCGACTGTATACACATACGTAACACACCATTAAGCCTAATTTATAGCAATGCAACTCCATCAATAGACAGACGGATAGCATTATTTACAGAGAGATTTACCTTTCAGGTTTCCAACGTGTGTCCGTGTACTGTGCAGGCCAACACACACCACCACAACACTGTTTGGAGTGTCACTAGTCTACCCACATACTGATATAATGATTAAAAAGTAGTTTGGCTTTGTCTTTCTATCATTTTTTTATGTTGCTAATAGACATAGCACTTTTCAATAGCCAAGTTATTCACATTATTTATTTACAAGAAAATTATGAGTTTTCTGCCATCCAATTGTTCTGTTAGCTCGTAAACTTCTCATAAACCTGCCTACAAAGCAATGCCTGCTGACAACGTGCTAATTTCAAAACTTCAAAAAAATAGGCACAGTACAATTGGGAAATCCTTCCACTGTATGTCTGAGATTATTTGCAAAGCTTGCACAGTGAACTAGCATGTTGCTAGCTATACCTAGAGTGGGTAACATAAGCCAAAACAAAGCGAGCCCACCATTCACACGCTCCCTCTATCCGTGGGGTACGCGTTGTTTCAACAGAGAGTTAGAAAAATTGGGAAAGTATCCGTCAGCCCTCAGAGAGCATGTTGGAGAGGGTCTGCGTGTGGGCTTGCATGTCTAAATATAGACCTGAATATTGGAGTAGAATGAGTATAAACTGACCTTTGGCCAGATTCATGCTTAACAAACACACCACACAAGACCAACTCATCATCAACACAACACAGACACAGCTCCTCCTCCTCCAAATTCATACTTGACATGCTCTACAAACCACATTAGCTATTGGATCCATTCACACACACAATACCTCCACGCAATACCAACACACAAATACACACACACACACACAATACCTCCAATAGTGGCCTCCTGGTACTCCTGAAACTGTCCCTTGACAAAGCGCAAAACCACGCTGGACTTGCCCACAGCTGTCTCCCCCAACAGCACCAGCTTAAACTGGCATATCTTGGAAGTGCCCAGCATCGTTCCTCCACGAGCTGCCATGCCCCTGGCCAGATGCTACGCAGGGTTAGGGAGAAAGGGTCAAAAGGAAGTCTGCTATTGTACAGTGAAATGGAGGAAGGTGACAGGCCCCAGAGGCAAGATGGTGAGGTCCTAGGAAGGACCTGCTGGAAAGGAATCACACAAGATCCAGTTACAGAAGAAACATTATCCAGTTGTGCGTTTAGTGATGATATACGGGGCGAACATTTCATCAATGTTAACAAGTTGTTTCATGCATTTTACCACAACTATTTACTTTCCTAACAGGGGAACTTACATCATTAGCATACAACTTATGACTATGAAATTGGAAGCCGTCATGTTAGCCAGGCAATATTGCTCAGAAAGTTGTCCTATGCGTCATGCACCTTAAGGCTATTTTCATCGCAGAGTATATACGAAGAAATGTGCCGAAGTAAATAGGGAACAGGGGAGATTTATAATGATTTGTGGGTGAATTAACTTTACACGCATATTTCAACAGAAGAACCGTAGGCTATTTAAATGGTACATCAAAAAAAAAACAATAATATTCGGTTGCTTGTTGGCAACTTACCAAAATTTCACAGCGGGTCGGAAACCGGTCGTAAACTAGTCCTACAATGTCATTTACAACAGACTTTGCTTTGATGATTACAAACAGGCAAACGTCTAGAGTGATTGTCAATTGTGCCAAGATTCATAATATCATGTAGGCCAAAGTGTTGTCGATATTAATATCTCCCCAACAAGACGTCATTTGGCATGTTAGAAAGATGTTTTAAAAACATTTTCTTACACTAACGTTACCACGACAGACAGAGTAGGTGAGACATTTCTTGCGCATTACAATCAATGTCTTGAATGATGTTTACCCACCGATAATCTGGCGTTATAGGTCGAAGAAAATAGTGTTAGTTTTTGTAGGTTACTCAGGCAATTTAAGCAATTAGAATGAGCAACGCTAACGTTGTTCAAGTGGAAGGCTGACATCGACAGCTAAGTTAGCAGATATTTGGTTAATACTACAAAAGACAGGTTCATAGACATTAGCTCCCCGCAATCTAATCAGATTTTGCTTACTTTTAGATAATCTTCTGTTGCCTGAAATAACCATCCAACCTTTGCTGAGCTCCAAAAATCTCAACTAACGTTACCAGTTCACACTAATGTTAACCTCTAAGCTATGTTGTCAACACAAACATAACACATGAAATAAAACACCAGGAAATTGTTCTTACTTATCTTAAATGTTCTCAAAAACGTGTCCAGATCTTTCGGTTTATCTAATTTACTGAATTTCACGCTTACAGTCACCAGAAACAATACTGTTATAATTAGAGGTTGTAATCGTTTCACTTCTTGTATAACATGCTTCCGGGAAATTTCCCACTTCCGCATACGGGGCCTGGCGTTCGCGCGGAGGACCAATTGAAACACACAACAATGGCTTTGTTTGGGAGAAATAGTCACGCCCATAGAGTTGTAGGCATTGGGGCCTACCATTGAGTGGCACTACAACACTATTATTCAACACAGAGTTGTAGATGGAGTCTGTAAACTCTGCTCCGAGAACACAGTAAAATTAACAGAGTATGTGAGCTGTCCTATAAAGATGAGTGCAAATGGGCCACTGTGTTCTTGCTGAGGTTGTAGGTCCAGCTTTGAATGAAACGAAAGTTGTCTAGTCCTTCAGCTCAAATCAATGACAACATATGGGATGGCGTAAAGAAGGACCTTAACCAACAGCTTAATAATTAAACACTTTCCCTCCACTTATAAAGGGCATTAATAGTGTGGTAGAGAAGTTGTTTGGTTTGCACCTTGCATGAGGTGCATGAGGTTGTTTGTGTCTGTATGGGTGAATGTGAGACATAAAATCCCAACACTCTTTGAGTCCTGTATAAATTATTTTCCCAACAACAACTATTTATTAATATTATTATCATTACTATCATTGTTATGTCCAGAAAACAAACAGACAGACAAGTCTGTGAGACTGATTTATTGCCCACATGGACCTTGTACCTGTGCAGATAAAAGAACAGCTGTGAAAGTAAAAATGAGTGGGTCATTCTTGAGGTTGCAGAGTATGTGTGAAGTTAACAATCCTTCTAAACAATATAGGTCTATCCTTTGCTGTTCTGCACTGCTATGTTGATTCACACTAAAAGTGGCTACACGGCAAATTACTGTAGCAGAAGAGTCTTTGAATCAGAGTGTTTCATATATCCTCTGCCTTGTACTTCGGCACTAAATTATTTTACCCTCTTATCAAAATATGAACTATCCAGTAGTGATGAGACTGCTTATGTCAAGACCAAGTCAAGAGTCTTTGAAGGGTCAAGACAAAGTTGAGACCGAGGCAGTAATGCAGGCGAGTCGAGACAGAGTCTTTCATGAGTCGAGATCAAGTCGAGACCAAGACCATGAAACAAGTCAGTTTTCATAACCTTGATTTTATCACCACAGTTAATAATCAACTGTTAGACCTCTAGACGAAACTAGACTGGTAATAAAAGGGATAAAAGCACCTGCTAAATGCATAAATGTAATGTAAATGTAAATATTTTTAATGATAGCCTTGAAATCCAGACCCACATCTAGAAAGATGTAGGTCTGACCCTGACTAATAGACCCAATCCAAGAGATGGCACCAATGAATGCATATAAAAATGCCACTTTTTGGAAAGCACTTCAAAACTACTTCAACAGCGCTATTATGTGTCATCAACATGCTCAGCCTGACTTTAAATTATAGTTAGGACCCGCAGAGCAAATTCAAATTTGCAAGTAGTTTGTCTAGATTAGTTTTTAGAATTTTGACAATACACTAGAATATAATATTCAATATCATCTAAAACTTTATTCCTTCTTAATAAGTGCATTTAAACATTGTTCACAACACAGAACATCAGTTTTTTTAATCATTTAAATAGATTTGTAATGATAATAATTACATATTGGATATATTTGTTAACATAAACAACCAAACAAAAATAATCAGTTGGTCTCGAGGACTTGCACTGAAATATACGAATCCCTCTTCTCCCAGTGTGGGCCGACACAGAGTCAAGACCAGTGTCTTTGAAGGGTCAAGTCTGAGACAAGACCGAGAAAGCAGAGAAGGTCTGAGACCACACTGAGATATCTCTATCCAAACCAGTAGTAGCCTAATTGGTTCCAGTGTACACATTTCCTCTCCTCAAGAGAGGAACACAAAAGGCTAATTTGGTTCCTGAGGAACATCTGTCTCTTACATACTTATTGTTCTGAAACGTTCTCCTCCCATGATGCATGTATATTTAAAAGGATTTTCCATGAGCAAGGCCCCTTCTCTATCACCTCACATAAGCAAGACAGCAAGCGACATCAAATAACATTATATTACATTACATTACATTATAAAGCGCTTTCATTAGCAGCCTGTTGATAGCGTACTCGCTGTGGAAGTGAAGCCTGGAGGAGAGAGCCAGGTCTGTGCCGAGGTGGGGATTAAATAACAGCAACGAGACAAAATGCCACCACAAACAAACAGCAGGGATAGGTACACCCCTGACCCCAAGTGTCTCCTGGGCACGACCTCACGCAGGCTCACACACACATGCGCGCGCGCACACACACACACATACACACGCAAAATATCCACATTCGCACACATATCCACATCTGTGCACACAGACACACAAACATTTATGCATTTACATTTATGCATTTACATTTATGCATTTAGCAGAAACTTTTATCCAAATACAGGTGCATGCCATAGACAGGCTTACACTGGCTGATACAAAGACATACATGCACACACACACCTGTGTTCCCTGAGTGGACTTGCTGTTATGTCAGATGGTACTATGGAAAGTGCCAGCTGCAAAGGGCACAGAGTAAGGCAACATGAAACTTAGACACAAAGCCGGTCATCACAGCACAGCTGACACCCAAGGAGAAGACCCGTCTCAAAGTCGGGCCGGATCAAAGCCAGATCATGGCCAGATTCAGGACAGTCACTTGCAGTCTGGGAGCTGGGTGACAGGGCTGGACAGAGGAATGGGCAAAACTAAACTGTTTGAGAGAGAAGTGGAGAGATAGTATTTATGTGAGTATATGGAGTATATTAGGACAGAGAGAGAGATACTTAGTATGATGAGACAGAGAGAGGGAGATAAAGTAGTATGATGAGAGATAGACGAGAGAATAGTAATTGGGTAATGGACATGTAATATGAATTGAGTGAGTGATATGTGTGTGTGTGTGTGTGTGTGTGTGTGAGAGAGCAAAAGAGAGAGGGGGGGGGTACTCAGATGTTAGTGCTGGCAAAAGATCAGACATGTAGTGTGTGTGACAGGTGTTCTGCATGACACACACACACACAAGGGATCGCAGGTTTCCTGTTTCCATCACAAGAGAGCTTGACTAAAAGGCAACCAGTTTGTGTGTGTGTGTAATGCCCACCCTCCTCTGCTCTCTATCATACGCAGATGCATTCACGCAGACAAACAGATGTACACACACACACACAGAGACACACACACACACACACAGTAATATATCCATTATCTCATTAGCCAGTCCCCCAAAGAATCACACGATCAAACTCCTTGTAAATAACAAAGTTCATAGATTTATTGTAATCATCATTATAATCATCATAATAATGTTTGTTTGTTTTTTTTATTCCATACAACATGCTGAGAACCTCAAAACAGCAGCAAGAATGAGAGCGGCCTCTTGTATGTGTCGTTTAGTTATAGTTCGTCATGCAAGTCCTCAATGGTTCCAAAAGCACCTGTTCTAAGGTCTCCCCATTCCTCTCTTGGTAGTATGATTCATAGATGAAAGAGAGAGAGAGAGAGAGAGAGAGAGAGAGAGGCTATTGTGTAAACGTTTCTCCCAAGATGCAATACCATACTGGTTAGATAATATGATAACAGGAAAGCAGAGCTACTTGAAGTTTCCAATTCATTAGTGTAGCATCGCATAGGCCCTTGTAGGGGGCTTGTCATTACCATGATAGACCGGGAGAACATCAATCATATCCTCACTGACGTAGTCCCCCAACCTTAACCCTGCTGGTTATATGCTGTAACCATTAACAATGTTACCTTTGTCATGCTATAATATAGTAGGGATAAATTAAATATTTGTAATGGTAATGAGAAACCCTGACCAAAGCTTGTATGGGAATCTGCTCTCTAGAGTCTGCTGTCTTGGGTTAAAATTCTGTTGTCCTTTACCTAACACTGTGCTGAGAATAAATTCACATCAGATAAACCATTCACACATTTCTGGTCCCTTCTGCATTAATTACTGATCATGTTCAACTGATGGGACAGTGACTGGAAACTACTCTATGTAAAGTTTGTATAAACAAACTAATAACGGATTAGTTGTATTTTGCATATCATCAATGTCTAGTGGGAAATGTTGGTGAAAAAGGTGAGGAATATTTATCTACAAAGCTTTTAAAAAATGATTTGATGTTAAATGTGTTGTTACCAAATGTAGTTACCAAAGTCCTCTGTGGTTATTTATAATGTCCACTAGTGCAGAAGTAATTTTTTTTTTCATATAATGCAGTTTACAGTGTTAGGTAAGGGATACTAGATGTAGAATCTTACAGTAACACGAGGCAAAGCCTTTGTTACCATAATGATTTATTTTCATATCTTATTGCATTACGTGTGACTGACTTGTTGCTGATAGCAGAGGTGTAAGCTAAACGTCCTACCTCAGAAAGTCAAAAAGTGCAACTATATATTTCTATGCACCTCAGAAAGGTGATTTCAGTAATTACGTTACTTGGCGAAGGAGTTTTCTTTCACTTTCTGAAAGTGGTCTTTTACACCTTAGTGGAAAATATCCACTGATCTGCTCATTGTCTTATATTCTGGTTGTGACTATGACTGTGAGCTGAACAATCCCTGTAATATGACTGACATCTGGTAAACAAACATGGTATGTGTGACTTAAAGGGCAACATGATTTAAAGTGCAGTAAATAATATATAGTATCATATTTTATATTTCATAGGCTATATTTACATAAACATTCCAACCGTTAATAAGCTCGGGCCTATTTGTGACTTGTTTCCATGGCAACAGAATGGCGGTGGAAATTGTTATCCTAACATGCTTTTGTGTGCTTCACTGCACTTCAGTGAAGGAGAGTATGCAAGTCCAATTCAAAGATAATTGCTTACATCACGTTTCCTGCTTACATCAAAAAGTTTGTGTTTCCATTTGAACATGTCACAGCATGACAAAAAGAAGTGCTAATTATCGCTAGTCACAAAATGCTAATGCATGATCAGAGACCTTCAGATGATGGGGTAAATCAAAGATGACAGTGGACCCCAAAAGACTTGTTAGTCTGGTCTCGTATCTCCATTGGGGGCCTAGTCTCAGTGGCTTTAAAATTGATATTTTTGTAGATCAGATCTTTTCAAAGCTTTCATTTAAACTGAGCATCAACCATGACAACAGTCATTATTTATACATCAATCTTTTGTTAGGGAGTCACCCTGTGGCTTCATTAGAAACATCTCATCTGACGCAAACATCACAATGACTTCCTGGTTCTCCCTCCAGGATTCAGGATATCTTTGGAACTGTTGCTAGATTAATTGCTGTTTGTTTGAATGCTCCTATTTGTTTTATAAAGAGGTTGTGTGAACAAAGTGGTGGTAGTGGTGGTGACACAGTTCATGGTAACACTTAACCTTTCATAATAAAAATAATTATTGGCCTATAAACCATTTCATCATTATTACAGCAACTGTTATTACAGCAACCAGAGTAGGCTAGTAGACGCTACTGGACAATGGGATCCACCATAGAATGTCTATGAGACAATTATGTCAGTCTTGTAGGGCTCAAATAAATTGTTACCTAAATCTATCATGCACATATCTTTCATTCAGAAAATTTAGCAGCAGATTAGCTGAGTATTCAAAAGTCATTATGGAATGTCTCTGAGGATTTAAATCACATAGACAGATCACATCATGAGGGTTGAGCCTAATGACCATCATCGTATATTTCCATCTGGTGACCGTGTTTGGGTGAGCTTTTAACATCAGAGTTTAATATTTAATGTTCTGGAGAGCAGGCCTCAGAAACTGATTGAGGTTGTGCTGAATTTTTAATGTTCTAGGAGAAAAAAATATCTTCATAAATTTTTTTTTTTTTTTTTAACTCCCTGGTTATCCAGCATCACTTGGAGCAGTTGAAACATTAAAAATATATTTGATTGCATGAAGAAGCATTAGCATGAAGAGATCATTTGCTGAAATACAATACATTATTGTACTAGATAGAAAACCAGGCCATCTGAACATTGCTTGTGGATTTTGTTGAAAATATGATTGGGAAGTGGATGAAGTGTCACCTCTTAACAAACCTGAACTCATTAAGCTTTTTAGAGAGCAGTCTTCTGGTGGATTACAGATGCCAATGGAGGAATGCTGTTTAAGAAATCAACAGCTCAACAAGGGAAGGAACTCTTCACACCTTAAAGTTCTCCATTCATTGTCCATCGGAATGTTAACACATTTCAGTTGAATACCTTTTCCTTAGGAAAAGAAATTAGCAACTTTACCATGCAAGGAGGTAAGATCATAATATTAACAAACTAAACCTGTAGTACTGTGGGACAAAGAGAAATAGCTAGAAAGATGAAAGGAGAAAGAGTGAAAGAAGACAGGAATATTCAGAGATTCTTCAGTGCATAACTAGAGTACAAGCTCTGTGACAGACTATATTACAGCGATGAACATCACCTGCCAGTCAGTCAGTCTCATAGACCTCATTGCAAACCCTATATGCTACAGCTACGGCAAGTCATCTGCGGTTAAAGGCTTCATCATAACTGTGAGATACTGAGAGATGAGATTACAAACATAATTCCAGTAATGCACACTAAACATGCTGATTGCATAGAAGAGTTAGTTGTCTGAGTGAAGTCAAAGTCAAAAAACAGCTGGTTCCATGACATGAACACAAACCAACCTACAAACAAATAAGTGTGTAATTTTAAATAAATAAATAAATAAACAATAAATAAATAAATACTCTTGAAATAATAATTCACTGCAAACAAATTATGGAACCTGTCCCGTGGAACACCCATGCTACATTTCCTTCTTTTTAAGCACTTTGACCTCTATGACCTTTGAACTCAAGTTGCAGAATCCATGTCAGTCCATCTGGTCCAGGCACCAGGCTGTTTCCAAACCTTGAAGTCATGGGGCTGCTGAGCTATTTGGTCTCCAGCTTATGACCTTTTGACTTATTCACCTCTGAAGTTTAACCTTCTCACTCCAATGACCCACTTTTTTGAGTTCGACCTTAGTCCATAAGGTCCAGCGACCAGGAAGTCTCTGAGCTCTGAGTCTGGCTCTGCGAGGAGGACTGTGGTCCGACACTGGACCTCGGCGAGCCCGACTGCTCGCTGTCCCGGCTCTCCATGGAGCCCTGCTCCCCGAGCAGGCACTCCAAGCTGGTGTGGCCCACCGCAGACGAATCCCCCAGGGGGAGCGGCAACGGCCGCAGTGGGCTGGAGCCCAAGGAGGACACAGACGGCTGCCTGGCAATGGGGGTGGACAGGGGTGGAGGTGAGGAGGGAGAGGAGCAGGAAGACATCGGAGGCGGCGATGACGGATGTCTTTCGACCAGACAGAAGCCGTCCTCCATGTTGATGCCGTCCAGGAGGCTGGTGGTGTCTGGGCTGCGGCGGTGGGATGACGACGGCAGCAGCGGGGGAGGAGGTGGAGTCGTGGTGGACGAGTCCAGGCTCAGGCCACTGTGGGGGGGTGCCAGGGGGGGTAAGGGAGGCTCTGTTGCGGGGATATAAAGGTGGGGATAGGGGAGTGCCGTCAGCAACGAGTGTGTGGAGGTGGGAGCGCTGGAGAGAAGGTTGGAGAAGTCCGAACCGTGGTGATGGGAGGGCTGTGTGCAGAGACTGGGCTGCGACTGGCTTATACTGGCTAAAGAACCACCACCACCACCACCACAGGCAGTCTCACCAAGAGGCAAACCGGCGTCCTCAAGCCCAGCGTGAGATACCTGTCCTAAGGTGGACACCAGGAAGCCTGGGGCGATAGTGAGGAGGGAGGAGGCTGAGAGTGGGTGCTTATGGTGTCCTGTGTGGGAGGCGGAGGCGGAGGCGGAGGAGGAGGCACAGCTGGAGGAGGATGGGCAGGGCCCACCGGGGAAACAGGACCCCGCTCCGGGGCTAGAGGGTGGCTGTAGATGTGCCTGATCTGATGGAGCAATAGGGGTGTCTCCTGATGGGTTCAGGCCTGCGGCAGATGTACCTGTGATTTGACAGAACCATGTTATGTTATCTCATATATCTAAGATAGTCATAGACTTCAGATATAGTTTATATTTTAGTCTCGCTCGTATTACTATTTAATTTTTTTTTCTCACAATGAGTTCCTCAACTGTACAAAACCTTGTTACACCACTGAGCATATAAGAGCAAAAACAGCATAGTGTCAAGAGGCAAGTCGCAGCTTTTGAAGATATCCGAGTCAAGATAAAATACCCTGTCTCTTGTGTTGCCTCTGAGTACCATGCAATTAGTGTCAGCAAAACAGCCAGAGGTTCAACTTTGGCTCATCCCATATTTAGAGTGTCTCTAACACTACCGCTTCCTGAGACTGCAATGTCTCGCACTTAATTACCTCAAGAAGTTTAGAGAATTGAGGCCACATCAGGGCCAGACATGGATCAGTGGCATTCAGAGGATATACACAAACGTAGTCTTTCACAAAGGTACACACACACACACACACACACACACACACACACACACACACACACACACATACACACAAACATACACACTGACTCACTGACGCACTTCCCCTTTTATACACACCAATTCTCTCCCTCCCACGTACAAACGCACATCTCAGACTTACATACTTACATCTTTCACTTTCACTTTCTTTGTCTCTCTCTCTCTCTGTCTCCTCATACATATATATTTCTCATACATACATACATTCATACATACATACAGTACATATGTATGCAGGTACATACAAATCCTTTTTCACACACAACAAGGTAAATTGTATGTACGCCAACATTACTCTCACCTTGTGCATTCCAGGTGCCAGCCCCCAGATGCCTGATCCCCTCCGTGGCACCATGCCCATGCATGAGGGCAGTATGGAGCTCTGACCCCCCTACCGCCGCCATTCCCGCCGCCGTGTGCTCATGGTGGAGATGTAGGTCGGACGCGTGGTGCTCCTGGTGCAGGTGCATGCTGGGACAGACGCCATAGGCCAAGTTGGTAGAGGCGGTGGCGCCCACGGCATTGGGCACCACGTGGACGCCATACTGGTAAGAGGGCACGGCGGGGCCGTAGTGGTGCATGGTCATCTGTGTCTGGAGCAGGTGCATCATGTGGTGCAGGTCCTTGGTGAGCTGCGACACCTCCTGGTTCAGAGTCCCCATCTATGCATCACGGAGAGAAGGGACACTGAATGACATCTGAATAAATTTGATGCATAAGCAATATAAAATTTTTATTAAGGTAATTGTCCAGAGATGAGGTAAAAATGGTTAAGAGTCACACATTTAGAATAAATTTGACTGATAATAAGCTTCATTTAAATTAACCTAATCTCTTTATTGACTGCTCTTTATTTAAAAGGACCATCATAACAGCATCTAGATGCCTCTCTGGTTTGTTTCAGTGTTCCTAATTCCTAATTTGTTTGACTTCTCATCTCCCCTGATATTTTCTCAGTGTATTAGTGTAGGTTTCACCACGCTGAGGAATCAAAAATAGAAAGTTCAGGAACAGAATACACCAGCACGCTCCCGGGTTTTTGCGTCAATTGTCTGGATTTGGCTAATGAGCTACCGGACATGGGATAAACGAATTGGGCAGACTGTGAAGTGCCATCATCTGGTTGCAGTCCTCACAGTACAGATGCCAAAAAAAATTATGATGTCTCTGCAAACCCCTTCAAACTTTACAGCCCCTGAGTGAGTGTCTCAATTGCAATTCCCATGGATCTTCTGTGGAGCTCAGCAGAGGCAAACTCTGTCTTGAGACGTGTCATTACTGGCCCATTAAAATGGCATTAGACCCTCATTTGTTTTTGCCCGAAAAGGGCTGGTGCCCAGGGCGCTCAACACAAGCAGGTTTCAAGTACGTGTGCTGTGTGTATGTGTGTGTGTCTGTGTGTGTGTGTGTGTGTATTTGTGTGTGTCTGAATATGTGTCAGTGAAAGAGCGTTTAAGTCAGGGTCATGCACAGAGTATATCTCTACAGCCCTGGCTTCAGTTGTTGAAATAATGGAGAGTTTAAAAGTGCTTAGAATGCCTTGCAGGACATTTGCTGTGATGAGTTGAAGTGATCTCAAAGACTATAGAGCAGGACACGTGATATATAGGATACCCATCCTCAATTTCACCACAATAACACCAATAAGATTATATGGGACAAAGCATAATAGGAAAGTTATATATTCTATGTAAGTCTATATGGTTACAATTATATCTGCATTGAGATTATGTGAATACTGTGTGTCAAAGCGTTTTACACACAGGTAATTATCTTAACGGGGGTGCACCTTACTTAATGACACAGTTTTAATATAATAATGGTACTATATGATATAGGACAAGTACTGAACTATTTAATGTAATGTCTTAAGAAAAAACCCTGACAGACAGGTGTGACAGACAGTCAGGGGGAAGCATAAGGAGGAAGACCTGTTTCCATATTCAGAGTCCAGTCCCCCAGAGGCTGGAGGAGGAGAGAGGGGCAGAGAGCACTGGAAAAATGGCATAAATAGGAGAGACTCACAGAGAGGAAAAGGAGGGAGGGAGAGGATGAGAGGGAGGGACGGACTGAGAGAGAAAGAGAGAGAGAGAGAGAAAGAAAGAGAAAGGACTAAGAGGGAGAGAGAGAGGGAGGGAGTATGGGAGGGGCAGATTTGGCAGATCTTGGAGTCAGCGTTTTAGGTAGTCTATCTGCAATGCAGAAGTACCCCCCATAGGTTAATTAATACCTCTTCAGACAGGCTCTACCTGGGCCCATCTGTGACTGTGTGGATGTGTGTGTGTGCGTATGTGTACATGCACACATAAGAGGAAGTACAGTACATGTACTGTGTAGTTGAGAAGAGAAGACGTACATGTATTCTGTATGCAGTGTATATGTGTGTATCCTCATGTGTTTGTATTTGGAAGACAGTGAAGTGTATTCCTGCTATTGAGGAGTATATTTTTAAGGTTTGACAAAGTGGAAAGACATATGATGTCTTTTGCATTACATTTTGAAAAATGTGTTTGTGTGTGTGTGTGTGTGTGTGTTTGTGTGTGTGTGTGTGTGTGCCTGCCTGAATGGTAATTACTGCCCTTGCTGCTCCTCCCTAGAGACTAGATCTTCTTGAGCCCATCTGTCTCCTCTTTCCAGAGATGAATTCATATTTAGATTTAGATGCACAAGATGAGAGTAGTGCATAAGGTGTGTGTGTGTGTGTATGTATGTGTGTGTGTGTGTGTGTGTGCGGGGAGGGGGGGGGGCAGTATTTTTCCACGTTCTGTATTTTCTATTGTATGTTTCAATGTTCAATGCTTTGGCAATCACACAGAGAGAAAGATTGAGGAGAGAGAGAAAGAAAGAAAGAAAGAAAGAAAGAAAGAAAGAAAGAAAGAAACTTGCACGAGTCATACTGTACATCTGTAGACATGGGCCATGCATGTGTGTGCAGACCTGTTTTCAGTTCTTATATGTGTGTGCATGTGTGCGTGTGTGTGTGTGTGTGTGTGTGTGTCATACCTTCTTGTTGAGCTGACTGATGCTTTGTCTCACCTCCTCAGTCTCCTGCAAGAGTGTGGCATTAACCTGAGCTGAATCTGAGACACACAGAAACAGAGAGGGGGGGAGAGATGGCATGAAAAATACAAAAGGTTCTAAATCCTAAAATCCTGTAAAATGACCCATGATGATGTTGAGAGAGCAAGGCAAGCCAAAGCAATCTTTTTTACAGTGCATTTCTTCCATCAAGGCATCTCCATGTGCTTTACAGAAAGTGAAAACTGAATTTAGAGACATAGCTGATGAAGACCAACAATAGAGATTCAAAATAAGAGCCAACAGTAAAATTGAGTTAAGAATTACAGATCTTTTCTGGTAGATGATTTCAGTCTGGCTGCATAAATGCTGAAAGCTTTGTTTTAACCATAGGACTAGAGAATTTTCATTATTTATTTATTTATATTATGGCCACCTAAGTGACCTGATTGGGTTGTATTGCCTGACCATGTCATCTATGTAATCTATGTAGTACTTTAGAATCAATGCTATGGCTATTTGAGAGCCATTGTAGCAACATCATGATTGGGGTAATATGCTTGTTTCTCCTTGTTTTGGTCAAGCCTCTAGCAGCTGAATTTTGTACGAGTTGTAGTTGCTTTATGGTCTTTTTCAGGAGTCCTGTAAAAAGGGCATTGCAGTAGTCTACCCTACTTGAAATAAAAGTGAGATAATACATAGTAGATATATAGATAAGATAAGCCATAGTAATCCCTGTCTTGAAAGTAAGACTTCAATCAATTTGTAACTACACATGAAAAACCAACCCAGTGTTCTGGGCAATGTTGTAGTATATGATGGTTGACTGTATTGAAAGCTGCCCAGAGGTCCAGTAGAACCATGACAGATGCTTTGCCTGCATGAGTATTTAGACGGATGTCATTAACCACTTTAACAAGGGCTGTTTCAGTGCTGTGCACAAAAGCCAGACTGAAGATGGTTAAAGCAGTTATTTGATGACAGGAATGCTGTTAGTTGATTTTCCCAATTGCAATTGCTCAGTACTGAGGGATCCAAGTTGTTATTTTTGAGAAAGGGCCTTTCAACTCCTGTTTTCAGGGAGAGAGTGAGAGAGGGGGAGATGGAGAGAGAGAGTAAGTAAAGAGAGGAAGAGCGAGAGACAGATGGACAGAGAGAAATATAGAAAGACAAAGATGAAACAGAGAGAAACTAGGAGAGAGAGGGGGCCATACAGGGGCTTTTAGGAGGCTTTCAGACTTCTAAAACCCCTTCATTGACCCATTATATGGATGAAGGACGCCTAAAATGGCTAGCTGTACCGTGCTGCTACACTGCTACACAGAGCAGAGGAAGACAGAAGTGAACAGAGAGAGATCAGTCAGTTGTTTGAACCCAAAAGCTGTGTGTGTAGGGGGGGTGATTTTGTGTTTGTTCATGTGTGACTGCTTGTGTGTGTGAGTGTGTGTGTCAGTTAAGGGGTCGTACCGTGTGCTATTCTGGTGCTGCTGGCTTTGGCTCCATGCTGCTCCATGTTAAAGTGAAAAGTGTGGCTGTTATCCTCTACTCCATCCACCACTCTACGGGACACAGGAGTGCATAGTCAGCCACAGCCGCAGTCAGACAGCAGACACACAGGGAAACACACAGGCAAGCATACACATACACATACATACACATGCACATACACACATAGTCACTCACTCACTCAGTCACTCATTAACATACCTATATAGACACACACACACACTCACATGTACAATACACACACACACGTACAATACACACACACACATACACACACACACACATACACAATACTTTGTGCACAATACGTTAAACACCTATTTAAATCGCACATGCTGTACATACTCCTATCTCACATATGCTTTGCTCATTTGTGATGTAGCTTCTTTACATCAATTCACCTGAGGTGCAAAGGATCTTACTGTATATGTAGAGTAAAGTGTGTTTGTGTCACAGTGCACTGTTATAAGTTTTTTAATGCATTTTCTATCCTATAAAAAATACTGTAAAGGCACCACAGATTTAGATGACACTTCAGATGAGTCCACAGTGCTGTGAGACAGTGTAAGATGGTAAAGGATGCTAACTTTTATCTCCTGGCCTATCAGTAATGATGTAAAATGATGTAAAATAGTAGAGTAACTCTCGACAGTGTTGATTTTGTCAAAGTAGCTCTCTGTGTTGTTAATGACTGATGTTTTGCTGTGATACATTGAATGTGATTTATTATTAAATTACATTATGTTTAAAATTAATTACATCAAGTACATTTAATTCTGTGAATCTGTGTGTGTGTGTGACTGGGTATTTGTGGCTCCATATACAGTGTGTCTGTATGTGTGTACCAACTGTGTGTGTGAATATGTATAAGTGTATGTGCATTTGTAAATAAGTGTATGTGTGTGTGTGTGTGTTTGTGTGTGTATGTGTTTACATGCCTGTACGCTTGGTCCTAATTTGTGATGGACTTCTTTACCTGGGGCTTAGGTCCGGGGGTCCACAACAGGTAACAGTTGGGATGAGCAGGTTGGCCGGTTTCCGTAAACTCCCGTTGTCACCCTGCTGAGGGCCATGGTCCCGTTTGGGCGGGGCCTTTGGCGAGGGGGCGGGCGAGCGACCACGCCTCATGACGTTGAACTGCCGCAGTTCGTCACCGAGCAGGTTGCTGAGCGACGTGCGACGCACGGGGCTTCCCAGGGAGGGCAGCAGGAGGTTCTTGCGGGAGCGTGACGCTGGTGACAGGCGGAAGAAGTCATCTGACACATCCTCTGATGTCTCAATGATGGATGGGATCTTGTTGTCCACAGGGTCCAAACGCACCTATGGCACAGCATGAGGGACAAAAAATGCAGGAGAATATGAGAAGGAAACAGAAAAAAAATGGTGAAGAAAAATTAAGAAAACAAGAAAAAGCGCATCATGAGGAAGAACAGGATAGGTGTGAAGGAAATGAAAGACAAGTATGGGAAGAAAAGATAGAAGCAGAAGAAGGAGAATAGAAAAATGAGCAAGTAGGAAGCGACACAACAGATACACCATGAAATAAGTGACCAGTGAGTGACCCCAGTGAGTCAATGAGTGATGCCAGCAGCCCTGAGGAGATGCAACATTACATACAGTACATGGCATGCCCAGCACAGCGCCCCCTATAGAGTGGCAAAGATAAGATTACCACAGGATATTTTTTTCCAGATCATGGCATCTGCTACAGACAATAGATAAAGGCAAGGTGTGAAGGTCACAGCCATAGCCATAGGCTCTCTTACACCCATAGGACCATACAACACCAAGCAATTTCAGATCATTGTATACTGCTTAGGAGTGGCAAATGCAAACTAAAAGTTGGTAATCATCTGCTGATTGTGATTGAAACTGAGGGTGAATATAAGCGGTGTGGGGTGGGGTGTATTATGTGTGTCCACGTCTGTGGGTTTGTATGAGGTAAAAGTTGACACTTAAAATAAGATGACCCAATTCTGGTGAAGACCTGGAGGCATTGAGAAGTATGTGTGTGTGTGTGTCTGTGTGTGTGTGTGTGTCTGTGTGTGTGTGTGTGTGTGTGTGTGTGTGTGTGTGTGTGTGTGTGTGTGTGTGTGTGTGTGTGTGTGTATGATCTCTCTTGATCATAATGAGATTTCTTCTTGAGGGGAAAGTCCTGTCGCTGAAGTCAATCTCTAAGCACCAGCACAATTCAAGTACACTTATACACACATACCCTTTCAAGCACAAAACAGACACTCCAGCACCCCACTATACATTAACCCTTATTTACCTTGGGATTCACAAAATAGAGTCATACAGTGTATGCATGGATCTTGCCTACTGAGGATTTCAGTATATGTGTGTGTGTGTGTGTGTGTGTGTGTGTGTGTGTGTGTGTGTGTGTGTGTGTGAAATTACAACACATACAAGGGCACAGCAACGCAAAGCACCAGATGGAGGTAGAGAGGTAGTAATGACGTAGCCTTGCACCAAACCACCGCAGATCTTAATGACCGCCTCATGCATCACACTTGTGTGCTGCGTGAAAAAAGAACGAACGACAGAAAAGAAAGGACTGAAAGAAAAAGAAAAAAGAAAGAGTATAGTCTTTATGGGGGTGTAATATAATGAGAAACAGGTCTTTGGGGAGGACTCACGTGGGGGAATCTGGGTGACCTTGAAAACCGAGTAAGACCCTGGGAAAAAGTCAAAGCCATATGAATACACACACACACACACACACACACACACTCAGATATTACCATACACACAGGCACAGAGGAAACACACACAAATGCAACATGAAGCCATTTTCATCTGCCGCTTAAGCACCAAAAGCAAGCAAGTGTTTTGAATAAAATGCTCCTCCATTGAAAGAGAACATATTTCCAATCCCTTGTCATTATTCAAATCCGAAAGGCCTCAAACAGCTGGTAATTGCCAGCACAGAACTGTTTTTGATAATTGCTCTTTATCGTTCCTCATTTTGTTCTTTTTTTTATCTATCGTTCCCCAGGTCCACACACACACACACACACAAACATTGGAAAACAGCCCCCTGTGGAAAATTACTAGGTTTTTTTTTTTTTTTTACCCAGAGTGAAGGTTAGTAATTACCATCAGAGACAATAATATACAAAAACGCCATCAGGGTTAAACACTTTAAAATCAGTGTGTGTGTGTGTGTGTGTCAGATTGGAAGACAAAAAAAGAGTGCATGTGTGTGTGAGTGTGTGTGTGTGTGTCTTTTCAATTTATTCATACCTGTCAGAATGTGAAGCACTTGTAATGAATGCACATGTAGTCTGTGTCTGAGTGAAGAGTGAAATGATGGATTAGTATCTGGATGTGTAACCCAAACGTGGCTGCTATTCGCATCTGCATGAGGGAGTCTGCAGGCTAAATCAAATGAGTTTTAGATGTTACACATCATTGTGTGTGTGTGTGTTTGTGTGCGTCTGTTTGTGTGAAGGTGTGTGTAAAGGTGTATGTTCATTTGCATTTGTGCTGCCCGTCTCACTATGTATGTGTGTGTGTGTGTGTGTGTGTGTGTGTGTGTGTGTGTGTGTGTGGGTGGGTGGGTGGGTGGGCGAATGAACGAGTGAATAAATAAACAAGTGAATGAATAAATGACTGAATAAGTGAATAGGAGTGAGTGAGTGAGTGAGTGTGAGTGAGAGAGTGTGCGAGTGAGTGAGTGAGTAGCTCACCTCTGCTTCACTGCCCTCTCTGAGGTTGTAGGTGAGGTTGTGGTGGATGTCGGAGGTGAAGGTGCTGGCGTACTCGGGGTAGAGTTCCAGCACCTCACGCAGCGCCCTCACGTTTATGTATTGGAGGTCGCAGTAGGTCAGCGCCTTCACGTCCGCGTTCGTCTTGATCACGTGATCCTGGCATGGCAGGTCTGAGCCAATTAGGTCGCCCTTTCCTGCAATCAAATGACGACATATCAATATTAAAACTAAAAATGTCATATAAAAGTAGCATAGCAATTACATTTTGTAAAACTGTTGAATTCTTTGGCATTTGACTAATTGAAAGGGAAGAAGTAAAAACACTTAAAAATATGTCAAAAATAGACTGTTGCAGATTCGAGATTGGAGAAAGAGGGGACAAATGGAAAAAGGTTTCGAGAGAGATCAACCAAGAAGAGAGGAGGACACTGAAAAAAATTCAGCCAGGAGATAGAAGAGCTGCAATATAGCAAGAGATGGATACAGATGTACTGAAAGTTCTGCACACAGGACATTAAACCTCTAGTAATAACATGTAGCCAGAAAGTAAAAACAACATAATAAATGGACACTGGACACCAAGAAGTAAAACTCTTAGCATAGCTGTGGACACATCTGAGGACCTTGAATGACAGCAAAGACAGCAAAATCTTGAATGAAAGACAGCAAAATCTCAGTATGAGTTAGAAAATCCTCTAGGACTAGGATACCTACTATATACTACCTATCCACATACATACACACACACACACACAAGCACACACATGTACATACATACCCAATATGGCGAGCACCATCCCATCTTTGAGGACCTCCAGGGACCCAGAGCAGACGAAGTAGTCGGCGTGCAGTGCGTCGCCCTGCCGGATGAGGTACTCGCCGGGTGCACAGAAGGTGGTCTTGATGTGCAGCGAGAGCGAGCGCAGGCACCCGCGGCTGGCGCCCTCGAACACGGGCAGCTGCAGGATGTCCTTGTTCAGGTGCATGGCGATGTCGGCCCGCAACTCGTCTGGGAAGTCATGCAAGAGCTGAGGGAGGGATGGATGGACAGAGAGAGGGGAGGAGGAAGATGGAAAAGGACAGGAGCAGGGGCAACAGGAAAGTAAGGAATGAAAGAAGAAAACGACAAAAAGCAAGAAATGTGATGAAACGTTGGAAGGAGATGACAGAAAAACAAAGAACGAGAAGGAAGAGTAGAGAAAGGATGAGAAGGAAAGACAAAAAGAGAGGAGAGATGGAGGGATGGATGGAGGGAGGAAAGATGAGGGTATGGAAGAGAACAGAATGTTAAGATGAGGTGGATAGGAGAAGAAGAACACATTTAAGAAGAGGACTCTCAATTCATATTAAGTTTGCAGAGACATTCCCCCCACTAATAGCCATTAAGGTAACTGAATGCAAGACATTGGGTATCTTTTTGAAATCAGCATTTGTACTTTCCCACAGCTATGATAGCTCTCCATTTCATGCAATTGAAAAGGCTCCTCTTGTTCCCCCTCATTACCTACAGACATGAGTGTGACCCTCATTCAGATGAGGCCATAACTGATGCAGCCCAGGGTAGAGCACTGCTATCAGCATTTAGTCTATATAAAAAAGTGTTTCTTATGGATTCACATACATACATCACCATGATTTTCTACTGTCTGCCAAAATCTCAGCTAGCTAATAGGATTGTGGTGTTCTAAAGATAGTTTCTTGTCTTCTATGACTTTAGATTTTTGTGTTGGAGCCATTTAGAACCCTTCTGATCTAACAGGACGTGCACAAGAGTGTGACTATTGCATATACACCTGCAGCCAAGAGACATGAGCACCCAGTGGCAATTCATACCCTCTGCCAAACCAGTAGGAGTTAGCAGGAGTTACTACGCACACGCACAGACACATAGACATGTTCAAATAGAAGCACGCACACACACACACACACACACACACACACACACACACACACACACACACACACACCTTGTTGGACTTGGCACTATTATGTTATTATAGTGCAATTCCTAATGGACCAGGTGGTCTTCAAGTACTTGCTTCCGTCTCACCCTCACAGCTAGATGCATTTTCACACACACACACACACACACACACACACACACACACACACACACACGCACACACACACACACGCACACACACACACACACATACACACAGTCTTTCTTATGTAAACACCACAACTGACTAATGAAGTTGTATTAAAGAACTGTGTTATTATATACTGTATATAATACAATACATATTCTCACTGATATACAGTAGATAAACAAATATACAAATACACACATACCGTACACACTTCCTCTCATACTCACATCACCCTAACATGTTTCACACACAGCTACCTCACACACCTTCACTCTCTTTCCCCATGTCTCT
>JAIFZK010000002.1:11345000-11355000 GCA_027481765.1 Tenualosa thibaudeaui
TGTGTGTGTGTGTGTACTGTATAGCGTACTTTGTTATGCCAAGGTACATACATTTCTGCTGGATCTGAGGGTGGACACCATTAGTCTGTGTATGAGTCACAAGAGGGCTTCTGTCTGTCTGCCTGTGTACTTGCATTTATACTGTAAATACTATTTCTATTCCAGGAGACACTTCTTTCGTAGGCAGATATTCAGTCTAAATATGTTTGTGTGTACAGTATGTCTATGTGTGTAAATGCATACTAAATGAGTTAAGGTATGCTTAGTGATAAGCTGTTTCATACAGAGTCCACTAGTATGTCAAGCTGGATAGAAATGTTTGTTTGTTTGTTTGTTTTTACTTGTTTCATAAAACTTTTAAACTTTTGTCTGCTTTTTACTTTTTTATTTACATGGGTTTGACATATTTTTACTATCTATATCTCTTTTTTAATTATTTATTGATTACATCATGTTTTACCTATTTTATTTGTTTATTGATCAAGTCATTTTTTCACCTATTTTATTTGTTTATTGATGTAGCCTTTTTAAAAATCTATATTCACCTATTCACCTTGCATGTGTGTGTGTGTGTGTGCTCCTCAGCTCACCTATGTCCCAGACCTCTGGGTTGTGGCTCTCCATCTCCTTGCGTCCGATGACGTACCAGATGCAGGCCATCCAGTGGGCCAGGAGAGCGAACATGGACATGAGCAGGGTCAGCACCATGGCGCTGTACTGAGAGTAGCGGTCCAGCTTCTGCAACAGCCGCAGGAGACGCAGCAGACGTACCGTCTTCAGCAGGTGGACCAGAGACGTCTGCGCAGGCAGAAGGCACAGTTAGGGTTAGGGTTACACAGGTACACAGCACAATACACTCTAAAACAATTAGACATAACATACTTAATGAATATCATAAGACCGATATCATATGACCTCATAATATGTTAGGCAAAGAAATATTTGTTTTCTTGTACAGTATATGCTGACAAAATTAAAGCTTTCTACCTCAACTGGTCCAGCCCTATGAGTTTGTGACTTCATACCACTCTGTGACCAGCTCCAAGAGAAAATACAGTAACACTATTTGAAAGTGTCTACATATCATTAAGTATCATTTGTTTTTTGTAATGTCTGCATCCAAAACAGTGTCAACTTTACATCAGAAAAACCGAATGCCAGTCATGAACAAGAGTGAAGTCATTAATCTTCATGTTTTTTGACAGGCTTGTGTTCAAATAAGGTGTTTCCAAATATACTACACTACACACTCACTGCATTCTCTACCTGATATATTCACACACTAATGGCACCAAAATCCACAACATGCACACCAGACAGAGGGCTTTCTATTCATGCATAGTCCAGAACGATATGGTGAGATTTTTTTTCCACACTCATACCTAATGTATTCATAGAGAACTGTGTAAAGTAACAGCTCAAGGAGTCTGCATCTGGCACTGATTTCAAATTCATTTCTCATTCTTAACAGATGCTTTTGTGGGACACGACAGTCAGATTCAGGCTGCTTCTCGTGCAATGAAAGAGTCTCCTGGGAACAGATGCGATGAGACTGATGGGTCTGGATCCCCAACATGAGAAGACTAAGTTGTGGACTAAAAGACTCCATTCATAAGGATTGTTTTCAGGAGGCATAATGGAGTTTTGAGAATGGCCATTAAAAAATGGAATTTGGGAAGCAAATTTTCCCACCTCACTCTTTTATTATCTACTGTCCACTAACAGATAATTGTAGATATTAAAGATTATGATACAATTATCAATAATATTTGTTATTATATGTAGACCAGACTGTCCTAAGTACCATTGTTCCTTGAGGAAGTGCATTGTAACCATCATGATTTTTACCCTGCTGATAGCAGGCTCAACTACTCTGACTGAGGGTGTTACATGTTCTGTTCTCCGCTACTCACCACGGTGATGTTGAAGGCGTAGAGGAGGTCAAAGGGCAGCGCCGCCACCAGGTCCACGAAGAACCAGGTGGCGGCGTAGTGGATGCAGATGGAGCGCGAGTCATACACCACCTGGCCCGACTGACTCACGTAGGTGGTGCGGAAGTTAAGGATGATGTCTGTCAAGGGGAGATACACACACACACACACACACACAGACAGACACAGACACACAGACACACACACACACACACACACACACACACATTGAAGTGGTTGTTTTAATTAATTTTTGTCATACTTCACACTCTGCTCACCTTTTATGCCAAGGTCTATGCTTTCAAACCAATTTGAATGCAAGTGAGAGAAAAGTGTGGGCATGTCTATGTGTGTACAAGTGAGAGAGAAGGTTTCAGACACTAAAATGATGTATGCTACAGAGACAAGCTTTATATATAGCGTTCTGGCCACGCCTGGAAAGACAGTTGAAAATACAGTATATCAAGCAAGCATTTTACCACTCCAACATCTATTAAAACATGACATGGACTTGGAGAGATTCCCTCAGGATGATTGATTGTGCTGTGAATTGACATAGTCAGCTGCAGTTGTAGCTCAAGGCATGACTGTGCTGTCTGAGGTCTGTGTGGAAGCCAACCTTGTCTGATTCAAGTTTAAAACATACAAAAACTTCTAGGTATGACTGTCTGTCTGCCTTTTGAGACCCTCTTGACTGAGACTTATATATAAAAAATATAAATATATATATAATATTCTTATTATTCTTATTTTTGCTTTTCAAATAATGTTTTGGAGTTGTGCTTTACTGTGAGACAGCTGGAAGACAAAATAAAATTGTAAAAATAAAATAGCAGCACTTGTTGAATGTTGCTCTGAGACCTTTATCTGTCTGCTGTGTTGTACATGCTGACAGCTATGAATGATTCATTGGTTTGACATTCTTTGGCTATGAGCTGAGAATATCTCTGCATGGCTGCTCTTCACAGATGTAAGTCTGTTCAGACCTGCCAGTGCTGGGTCTAAATCTGACCTTTGACTGAGACGTGACTCATCAGACGTATCATTAGGCTTATCTGAGGTTACTATATCAAATATATAATTGGGTATACTGTACATGCATGGGTGAAACTGTAATGAGGGGTGCACATCTGTATATGAGGAATACAGTACATGTGTAACAATTAAGTAACAGACATATTTGAGACATGTTTATGTATTGAATCTTGTTAATTTCACTCTCAAAATACATATATTTGAGATGTGTGTGAGTGATTATATGAGATTGTGTGTGGTTAGACGCCATTTCACCAAGAGTGCTGAGATAACTGTCCAACGTGTCGTGTCAGAGAGAGTGACCAAGTGTGAAATGTGACACACCATTGGTTGGTATCTACGGACAGGCATGAAACAGAACGTGTCATTGGCTAGCCTGTCCTGACAGTGCCTCTTAAATGGCACCTCATTGTCGGCAGATCTAACAGTGCGAGCCCGGGAGCTCTCTAATTGGCGATTCAGGAAGACCCGGTGCCTTCAAATGCCTTCTGACGCTCTTTTAAGAGCCTTCTGAATAGTTGCACCTGTTCTGGGGTATTTTTAGCAGTGTCTTAAATCCGACTGGCCGGCAAAAAAAGCGCTCAGCACTGGCATCAGAGCCTGAATGAGCGCTGCTGAGACACAGAGGGTGCATTTGCTCGGTTGCGGGCAGATGGTTTGAGCTCTCGCTGACAGAACAGGAGAAAAAAAGAGCATGACCTGATCAAAGAACAGTGAACAGAATCCCACCGTCACTAAAATACCTCTTCCTGCTGTCATCTTTATTTTCTGTACCATCGTTATTATGAATGAAAAACTTTCAAGAGCACTGTAAAAAGTTAAGAATGGCGAGGGCCATAGGATCCTGAATGCTGTCAAACTGCTGTAATTATAGGGGTTAAATTACAGATTGGCTTTAGTGACCAAGTGAAGAACTCGGATCAGATGAACATTTAGAATCCAGCTTAGTGGAAACCCTAGATACTCACAGTCTGCCTACAACAATGGCAGCACAGCCTCAGCTGGTCATGCACATGCTACAGTATAATGGGACGATGCACTTTTAGTCACAGAGGACCTGAGGGATATCTTACAGTTTGACAACACCTTCCTGTCAGTAGCAATAAAACAGCATTTACAAATCAAAAAACAAACGATAATTATGAGTATATATGAAAAAAACAAAACACATTATGAGTATGTAGCTGCATTACAGTGCATACAAGCACTTGCAACATTTTAATGGATACATTTGCACATAATGTTATTGCCCCATAGTTAACACAAGAAGAATGTGCTGTATTAAAAAGATATGAGTAAATGTGTTTTGGTGAATAATTAAACCAAGTGGGCCCATTTGTCCTCCTGGATTAACTTTCCAGCAGAGTTAATTCAACACTTCCAACGACAACATGACAATTCCAATCAAGCCCCTCATGAGAGAGATTGCAACAATGGTGTGAAAATGAGACACTAGTAACTAAAATCTCTCTCTCTCTCTCTCTCTCTCTCTCTCTCTCTCTCTCCACATACAAACACACATGCGCACACACACACACACACTTTAATAAAAAAGTGAAGCGGTGAGGTTAATAGCTGTGACATTTAATGGTAGGTCTCTTAAATGTCAGTCGGCAGTTTGCAGGTTCAGGGCAAGTGGAAACTGGAGTGCACTGAAAAAGCCTCCTCAACCTAAATATACTGATCCAATAACCAATACATTCACCTTTATACCTATATGTCCTCCTTGGCTTTCCTTTCTCCTCTTAACTTCACTTCTTAATGAGCATTTCTTTCTTTTCTCTCTCCCTCTGACTGAAGCTAGATACCCACACCCAAGCCAAGATCAAGGACTGACGATGGAGACTACTAGGAAGGAACTTCTCTTTTTTTTAATTCAGAACTTACCAAGAATGAAGAGCATCTCTACGGCGATGTCACTGACAATGGTGCTTCTTGAGGCTGTTTCAAGGTCATTGTATGCGGTGAAACACACGTTGTACGGGACGGTCACGGCAACATAAAACGTGGCAAGGAGGATCATCCAATCCCATAATGCCTTGGAGATGCTGTAGTGCAGGAGGATGAAGCGTGACTTTTGCACTGTGGCAACCTTGTACTCTGGAAGAGAGGGCTTCTCAAACATGTTCTACAGGTGGAGTGAGAGAGAAACACAATGAGAAGACAATGAGGAGAAGACAAGATAAAATTAGAAAACAGTGGAGGAGAAGAGAACATGTATACAGTTTACACAGACAGACAGAAAGGCAGACAGACACCCAAACACACGTTCAAATGACCATCTTTTCATCTTTCTCCAAAAAGTGCTTTACCACTGCCCACAACCAACCCCTTCTGAACAAAGCAACTGGCATAAATAAATCAATGAAAATGAGAGTCCTCCAAAACCCACAAATGTTTCACTCTCTGAGTCACAGGAGGCCACTTTGATTGGGGGGGATGAGCCGCTGGACTCACTGACACCATTATCTCTCCTAAATGACATCTCTTCCTTCTCTTCCTGGTGAAAATCACTCACAGATAAGCCACGGGCTGATGGAATTGTTCAGAAAGATTTGGCTTTGTTTAAGGTGGGAGCCCAGGAAGCCTCCATCCAGCGGCCACCCACTGACAGGAATAAAGAAAGAACCATCCCTTAATGGTCCGGAAACACTTAACAGAACCATCAGGATGCACAATGGCCGCTTTAGATGACCGGCCATGACAGACGCACTGTCCGTATTCATGGCTAAACAATGGGCCCTGATTGTAAGGCATCTCTGAGCCAAGAATTGTGGGTAATGAAGTATTAAATTGGATTTTTTGTGTGTGTGCTCCATGTGCACCTGGTACCCCTGAGTTCATATAGGTTTTGGTATTAGCACAACTTCAATTAACCTGCAATCTCAGGTTCTTTTTTAGTTAAACAATCAAACGGGTGAAGGGTGATAATTGCAGCCCATGGATCAAGAAAAAGAATGAGAGATACAGAGAGAGAAAAATGAGAGAGAGAGAAAGAGATGGCATATAGATCATAACAGAATTGTGACCCCAGAAAAATGAAATTAGATGCTGCGAGATTTCTCATGATCAATAGTGCTCGACCTATCTGACTCGTCTGGTCTCGTGGGAAATCTTCGCTCACATACATGGAGTGTGAAAATAAAAAAGTGTCAAGAGGGAGATACAAGCGTTAGAGAGTTCCGGTGATGGATCACCATATTAAAGAGCAGAGATTGGGAAGCAGAGAACTCATTGATTCAAGCCGCTTATTCAAGAAGCAAACATAAAGCTGTGCTTCATTCTGTTTTACCGCCTCAGCTCATCAGCAGCAGATACTGTAAACTGCAGACTCGCGTCCTGATCCGCTTTAGTGATTCAATTGGTGGGAGGAGGCTTTACGATTTTTTTTTTGTTGTTGGTTTTTATGTCATTGACAACACATTTACATTCACCGTGCTTACTCCTGCCATGAATTCAACAAGGTAAATGGAGAAAAAACTGAAAAAATGTTTGCATATGAGTGTATAGTATGTATGTGTGTGTGTGTGTGTATCTGCTGTGTGTTCACATGGCTTACATCAGCAGGGGGCATGTCACCCTGTGGGCACAGGGACAGGCAGATTAGAGGGGAACTCCTCTGGATGACATGACTCTCAATTCCCTCCCAAGCTCTGATCTTCAAGCTCATTAGGTTTCACTCTTCAAGCCTCACACACACACACCCACACACACAACAAGCACACAAACACAAATACACTGAGACATACACACACACACACACACACACACACACACACAGTTTCACAGCCATAGACACACAATGTCCCCAGTGAACTATGACCCCCAACATGCTTTTGGGCAAATACCCAGTGACCTCTCCGATAATGTTCATTGTCCTTGGTGAGAACTGAAACCTCATGAAAATTTCTTTTTTCCTGTCCCGCTTTTCACCACCTGCAAAACAAACGTCTGGCAGATGGATGGTGCGGCTGTGTACCAAGGAACCTTAGGGCCTCTGTCTCCCAGTCTGACGTCATCACTCCGTCAGTTGCAACCCAAGCCCCCATTTCCCATAATGCAGGAGCAGCAACTACCCCATTGATTAAATAAGACTCTCATTCATTGATGGCTATAACTTGCTGAAGTAGAGTATTTCTATTAGCTACTATGTCCTTTGTGGTCTATTCAGTTCTGCAAAACCAGACATGTACATTTGTTAAACATATATACCACACTGTAGCCCCATTTACACATAGATGGATATCAAAAAAACAAAACACATATTTTATGTGGTTGCACCTATCATTTACACGTAAGTTCTATCATCACACCTATCACATCAGGTTTTAGTCACTGAAAGCGTCTTCTTTTGAAAACTCTGGCCAAAGTGAACATCTTTGAAAGTCTGGCTTCAGACACTATTTGTAGATGGGGAAAACGAGTTTTAGCATTATGATGTGACAATCTCTCCTCGAGTTTTCAGCTCTCTGGTTGGCTATCTTCCCCAGTCTTCCCCAGCTGAGCATCATGTAAACGGAATTATTTTCTAATACAAAGGAGGAGAATATACCCGTTTTCATAAATACCCAGATACGTGTAAACGTAGGGTGTATTTTGCCAGGAGACACAAGAGAACCTGTTTTAATTACCAGTAAGTAATAAAACAGTGCACACAGCAATGGGGAGTCATGGGTTGAAAAGAGACTAGTGACCCGAGTTCTTACAAAATAAACTGCAGGTAAAATGACAGGGCTTTAAGTGGGCCGGCACGCACCAGTACCCACACTTCTCAATTTTAGCCTCCTGCATACCGGGATGTTTTTACTTCTCATGAGCTCCTATTATTTCAGTATATCACTTAATAATCTGCTGTTACCCAACGCCTAATTTACCTGGCAACAGTCGAATAAGGGGAGTACCAGCACTTTTTTTCCACTTAAAGCACTGAAATTACATTCACTTCTGGTGAGTCTGTCACAAATCTATTGCCTTCTCAAGCATGGTGATGATGCTCCAAATAAATTATCCTTGACACTTACTGTCTTACACAATTTGTATTTTCAATCTTTTATTTTCTGTCATGTCACTGTGACAACCACGATAAACCACCCTGACAAAAAAGCATCAATACCATCTCTTAAATGTGTCAAACAGCAGCTATCAACACCAACCACCTTCACCATCTCTAGCGTTGATCCCTCAATGTAATTCTCAGTGAGAGAGAAACCTGTGATTTGCCACTGATAGAGTAGGATAGAACTTATAGAATAGAATAGAATTGAAAAATAAAAAGGTGTCGAGGGAGATACGAGCGCTAGAGAGAAATAGAGAGCTGAGGCGGTAAAACAGAATGAAGCACAGCTTTATGTTTGCTTCTTGAATAAGCAGCTTGAATCAATGAGTTCTCTGCTCCACTGCAGTCGGCTTCCCAATCTCTGCTCTTTAATATGGTGATCCATCACCGGAACTCTCTAGCGCTCGTATCTCCCCCTTGACACTTTTTTATTTTTCTATTCTATAGAGCGCTAGAGAGAAATAGAATTTATGGAATAGAATAGAATAGAATAGAATTTTGTTAACTGCTACTGTATATTGTGAGTGATGAAAATAGTGTATATTAAAAAATGTGTCAGTATGTGTCAGTATATGTTGAATTTGTTGTACTGTGCTGTGAAAAAAAATCCCTAAAGGCCAAGAAACAAACTAAACACGTATCATTCCTAATGCTAATATCAGTTCTTCATTATGACTGCTACTATGATACTCTTAAACAAGCCTGAGTCAAATCCATCAGAATCTATCCAAATTCCTCCTAAAACCAGACCAGATCCAAGCTAAAACCTGAGCAAATTCATGCCTGAACTGTGCCAGATGTGGTCCAGATCCAGGCCAGATTGAGTCTAGGTCCACTCCAGCCTCAGCTGTTCCTATCTGGCTCTGGCCAGCTAGGTGCTGTTTTTCAGGGGCTGAAGAGCACCCAAAGTCAGCAGTGTCTTCTCTACCCCATCCAGGCATTAAAAGCAGGTCAAAGCCAACAGGACTGCCTGATAAAATAGGTTATAGTACAGTAGACTCTGCAGGTGAGCGGAGTGCAGTGAAGGACAAGGCAGTAGAGGGGAAGAAGAGAGGAAGAAGTTCAACAACAACTGCAGATTGTTAGATTAATAAACAGGCCAGAATCACAGGAAGAGACAGACAGACAGACAGACAGACAGACAGACAGACAGACAGACGATCATTAAGAAAAGAGGGATAGATCTGATGCATAACAATATACCCCAAAGGCAGTTAGGTTAATAAAAGAGAAAGAAATAACCAAAGGGACAGACTGAGAGAGGATTCATAAACTATAATAAAATTTAGCTTTTGTTCATCATTTGTTTCAGTTCAGACCACTGTAACTAGAAATCTCTCTCTCTCTCTCTCTCTCTCTCTCTCTCTCCTTCTTCCCCTGCTTCTATACCAGAGCATCCTTGGATATAACACTACAGCCCCCACAGCTCCCAATAACAGAAAGCAGGCCCTCATAAACCAGGAAGTGTCTGTGATTGTCAAATAATATGTGGAGCATGAACTACAAAGACTACTAGACCAGTAGTGCAGGCAAATCATGATCAATAGAGACTGATGAATGTATGCCTAATGAAAGTTAGGGTTGATGGGAGGCAGACAAGGATTTCTGACATCATTCTGACAATGCATGGGATGTGCAGTGACCTTTTTATTGCCTGAGTGCGCTTTTTCATGATGCCAAATCAGACATGCATCCTGTTTAAGCAATTAAGCATACACACCACCTACACACACGTACATACACTCACATCCACACACATGTAGACACACATAACATGTATACACAGACACACACACACACACACAAGTATCATGCATCCATGTGTGACACCCACCAATGTTCAAAGCGTACATCCTCTTCCAACTTCAAAAGCTACACCACCCAGGTGTGATGTTAAATCTACGCCTAAAGAGCTTCTAATCCTACTGTAGTGAGAAGGTAGGTGCGCGTAAACACACACTCAAACGCACAAATGGCA
>JAIFZK010000002.1:11360000-11362500 GCA_027481765.1 Tenualosa thibaudeaui
TAGGCATCCGAAGTAGCCCTGGCCTTGGACCACGGCACTAACCAGTCCACAACCTATATCACAGCTCACTGAGTACACGGTTCCAATGTAAAAGAGTCACAGTACTTTAGCTGTTAGTTTAGTTGGTGAGCAAACTCAAGCACTAAGGGGTAATACCAGCAATAACAACAACAGAAATGGGGTCATGTGGCTTGAGATAGGATATCTGATAGCATCAGGGCTACGCTAATTGGAATGTTTTATGTTTTAATGCAGTTGATTAGGCTTTTGGTGCCTGCGTTTGTTCAGCTTGATTAGCCAACCAACAAGCAGGGGGATTGACCTACACATTGGCAACGTGATGTATGCACCTACTTTACTCACAGAGCCACTTTGGGGTGTGTGTGTGCATGTGTGTGTCTGGGGGGGGTTGGGTACCTGCTAAGACAATTACTGCACCGAGAGAGTAAATGTGTCTATAAATGTGTATATAAAGCATTAGACTGTACATTACCATTAAACAATGGAGCTCGGGTGTTGCAAACAGAAGGCTTTTTTTCACAGTGAGGCATACAGTAACTGAATGGATAGGCTGCATGGCACTGTGGTGTGTTGACTTTTGCTTTTGTTGTGTGTTGTATTGTTTAGTGCTGTGTAGTGTTGTGTTGTTCTATGTTGCACTATACTATGCCATCTTATTGTTTGTGCAGCGTTACATCCACTCTATTCTGTAGTGTTGTGTTGCGCTGTGCTGTGTTGCAGTGTTTATTCTATGCTGTGCTGTGTTGCAGTGTTTATTCTATGCTGTGCTGTGTTGCAGTGTTTATTCTATGCTGTGCTGTGTTGCAGTGTTTATTCTATGCTGTGCTGTGTTGCAGTGTTTATTCTATGCTGTGCTGTGTTGCAGTGTTTATTCTATGCTGTGCTGTGTTGCAGTGTTTATTCTATGCTGTGCTGTCTTGTGCTGTGTTGACAGCGACAGTTGGCAGTTTGTTTGGGCTCTACAGTGTGCTGTGTTTACACCCCATATGCCAATGTGTCTCTGATGGCTGACGACCGAGAGACTGTTTTGACAGGGAGAGAATCAGGCAGGGAGAGAAGCAGGCAGTGCTTTTTTAGACAGAGGGGGTTTTAGCTTGTGAGTGAGTGAGTGAGTGAGTGAGTGAGTGGGTGAGTGAGTGAGTGAGTGAGTGAGTGGGTGAGTGAGTGAGTGAGTGAGTGAGTGGGTGAGTGAGTGAGTGAGTGAGTGAGTGGGTGAGTGAGTGAGTGAGTGAGTGAGAGTAAATTAATTAATAAAAAACAAAAAGACTATGAAATGCAGGGTGTTGACACTGGCTGCAAACTTGTCTTTTTGCTTTTTGCCATCTTGTGTGTGCAAGTGTGTCAATGTGTATGTGTGTGTGTGTGTGTGAGTGTGTGTGTGTGTATGTGTGTGTGTGTGTGTGTGTGTGTGTGTGTGTATGTGTGTGTGTGTGTGTGTGTGTGTGTGTGTGTGTACATGACAGATGTGACAGGAAAAAATGTTATACTTAACATCCTCTGTAGCATGACAGCGCATTTTTCATACAAAAGTGTGTTTATGTGCATATTGTTGTGAGTGTGTGTGTATGTCTGTAGCATGAGCAGACGGCACACGGAGAAGCCGACAGCGCATTTTTCATACAAAAGTGTGTTTATGTGCATATTGTTGTGAGTGTGTGTGTATGTGACTTTTGGTGGTGAGCAGACGGCACACGGGAGAAGCCGAGTTCTAAGCAGGGCCATCTGTTGGAGGGTGGGATCGGAAGAGTGACCCTGGGGACCCTGGCAGACAAGGGGGAGGCGGCAGCGCCAGAGCCCAGGGAAGGAGCAGGTGTGCTGGACCGAAAACGGGACCAGAGTCCCTTCCCCACTTCCAGGCTCCTGGAGGGGGCTCTGGCTCCAGAAAAAGCTCCCAGCTTCCCACCTGAAGCACAGGCCCTGAGGACGAATCAGGTGAGCCCATCCGAAGGCTGACTCATCACCATCAACAACATCATCATTATCCACTTGTCTGGCAAAGCACTTCCTGCGGTCAAAGGTGAACAGGGGCACCGCAGGATTAGAGGAGCAGGCCCGGGAGGCCGTCCAGCGAGCACCGATCGACCGAATGCCCCTTTCAACGGGCTTCCTTTCGCAGCATGGGTGTGACGCCACGGGGCGGTGACTTTTGAAGGAGAGCGGTGATTAAATTCGGCTGAGAGCAGCAGTCATGTGGGGTCAGAACAATAGGGTCCTCGTGTATGAGTCTTAATGAGGCAGCAGAACAGACTGTTACAGGGAAGTCAATGACATCTATTCCAAACAGTGGTGATGGACAAAAAATGAAGACTAGTGCGCAGGCAATATCATCATGGAGATAAAATGGTTTATCTGTGGGGGATTAAAAGCACATTTTGAATGTTTGAATGTTTGTGTGTGTGTGTGTGTGTGTGTGTGTGTGTATGTGTATGTGTGTGTGTCAGTATGTGTGTCTAAGTGTGCGTCTGTACACACAGCAAGT